>CAUYRT010083271.1:0-38322 GCA_963574885.1 Lepilemur ruficaudatus
TGCAATTGGAAGTGGTCATATTTATACTATATTTTAACCCAGCTCTTCTGACCCAAGGCTGAGGTCTTCCAGTCTACTCTCTGCTTCTCAAGAATGTGATGGAATGTTCCAAAGGGGGCTGGGTTGACTTGTGCTGATGAGACTTGGGGAAGATAGAGTTGGAGAAGGAGATAATGTATATGACCTAGAAGGGGCTTCTCTAAAGTTTATTAGCCAGTTTACAAGTTCTCCAAGGTGTCCTGAAGCTTTTTTCCTCCACTGTCAGCCCATCCCAGGCTCTGTGGAGTGAGGGTGATGAGGGGAGGGTGTACCTAGTATATGTGACCACTTGTAAGTCCCACTGTTTGTCAATTTCTTTCATGAAGCTTTGCCTGTCCATCCTATCACTAATCACTTCAATCAATTCGTTTGAAAATGTTATTTAAACCTATTTTTGGACACTTAAAATGTACTTGGTGTTCTGGTCGCTGTTTCCATTTTGACTGTCCTGTCTCCAGAATCACTTTATAAACTCCTAGAGACAGGTGAGTTATGCTATGTCCTGTTTCCTGTTTGTGATGGGGCAGGACGGGTTTGTATAAAGAGCATTAGTCTTGATCATCTTTGTAGCACAAGAGCATAGGATGGTGCTTAGGAAGTTATGAGACCTCAGTCAGAGTCTGTTTAATAATTGAATGGCTAAACTTAGAATCAGATGGTCTCAGTTTAGATTTCTGGGTTTCCACCCACTAGCTTTGTGGCAATAGAAAAATACTAAGCTTTTTGAAACCCAATTTTCTCATCTGTCAAATGGGATGACAGTATTTCTTGTGTTCTTCTGAGGATCAAATGAGATAATAACTGAAGTTTTCACACAGCATTTGGCACATGGCAGGTCCTCATTAAATGATAGTATTTCTTTACTTCTGTTATGATGATATGTATTTGGTTTATTATTCACTAGATTGTGACCTTCTGCAAGTAAGGACTGTATTTTATTCACCTTTGTCCCCTACAGCACTTACACAATGCCCCGAACATATCACAGTCTTGGGAAGAACTATTGGATTTATTGCTTGCTGGACAACTCTGGCCTCAACTCAGGAGATGTGGCTGAATGAGACAAAACCCAGGGCCAAGAGGGAGCACATGGGGTTTCCCAAGCTTAGAGGAGTCACAGCCTCTATCTCAGCTTAGAAGCCTGCAAGGCTGTGTTCCAATAAAATTTAATTTACAAAAAACAGTTGGCATGTGGTATTCCAGTTGTCTCAGCACCATTTGTTGAAGAGACTATTGTTTCCCCACTGAATAGTCTTGGCATTCTTATCAAAATTAATTGGCCACAAATGTTTGGGTTTATTCTGGACTCTCTATTCTATTTCATTGGTCTGTATATCTATCCATAGGCCAATACCACACAATTTTGATTACTGTAGCTTCGTAGTTAGTTTTGAAGTCAGGTACTGTGAATCCAACTTTGTTTTCTTTTTCAATATTGTTTTGGCTATTCAGGGTCCCTTGTGATTTTGATTTTAAAGATGAATTTTTCCATTTTTATGAAAAAAAGCCATTGGAATTTTGATAGGGATTGCATTGAATCTGTAGATCACTTTGGGGAGTATTACCATTCTTAACAATATTAAGTCTTCCAATCCATAATCTGAGATGTCTTTTCATTTAACTGAGTTGCCTTTAATTTCTTTCAGCAATGCTTTATGGTTCTTAGTGTACCAGTTTTTCACCTTTTTGGTTGAATTTATTCCTAGGTATTTTATTCTTTTCAATGCTATTATAAATAAAAATGTTTCTTAATTTCTTTTTCAGATTGTTTATTGCTGGTATCTAGAAACTCAACTGATTTTTGTACGGTGATCTTATACCCTGCAACTTTGCTGAATTTATTAGCTCTGGTAGTCTTGTGGATTCTTTGGGATTTTCTGTCTGTAGAAAAATGTCATCAGCAAGAGAATGAAATTGGATCTTTTCTCACTCCACATACAAAAATTAACTCAAAATGGATCAAAAGCCTAAATATAACGACTAAAACTATATAACTATTAGAAGAAAACATAAGAGTAAATCTTCATGACCTTGGATGTGGAAGTGGATTCTTAGGTTTGACATCTGAAGTATAAGCAATAAAAGCAAAAATAGATAAATTAGACTTTATCAAAGTTTAAAACTTCTGTTTACCAAAAGACATCATCAGAAAGTGAAAAGAAAACCTAGAGAATGGGAGAAAATATTTGCAAATCATATATTTGATGAGGGTTTAGTATCCAGAATATATAAAGGATTCTTCATTCTCAACAACAAAAAGACAACCCAATTTAAAAATGAGCAATAGATTTGAATGACATTACTCCAAAGATGATATGCAAATGGACAAAAAGCACATGAAAGAATGTTCAACTTCATTGATCATTAAGGAAGTGCAAATCAAAACCACAATGAAATGCCATTTAACGCTCACTAGGATGGCTATATATAAAGAATAAAAAGAAAAATAAAAAACACCCAGAAAATAACAAGTGTCGGTAAGGATGTGGAGAAACAGGAAGTTTTGTGCATTGCTGGTAGGATGGTAAAATGGTGCAGCCACTGTGAAAAACAGTTTGGCAGTTCCTCAAGAAGTTAAACATATAATTGCCATATGGTTCAGCAATTCCACTGCTTATTACTCAATAGAAATGAAAACATATGTCCACATAGAAACTTGTACACAAATGTTTATAGAAGCATTATTCACAATAGTCAAAGGTACAAACAACCCAAATGTCCATCAACAGATGAATGGATAAGCAAAAATGTGGGTTACACATACAATGGAATATCATTTTGCCATGAAAGTAATGAACTACTGATACATGCTACAACTTGGATGAACCTCAAAAATACAATACTAAGTAAAAGAAGCCAGACAAAAGGACAGATATGGTGTGATTGCTTTATATGAAATATTCAGAATAGGTAAATCTACAGAGATAGAAATCAGATTAGTGGTTTCCAGGGGCTGGTGGGAGGAGGAAATGAGAAGTTGTTATACTTAAAGGGTACAGGGTATTCTGGGGTGATGAAAAAGTTTTGAAACTAGAGAGAGATAGTGGTTGCAAAACATTATAAATGCATTGAATTCTATACTTTAAAATGTATGTATGAAATTGCACTAATTATATGAATTTCACTTCAATTTAGAAAACCAAACAGGTGGCAGGATTATGGCCCGTGAGCCATAATCAATCTTCTTGAGCAATGTTTTTCAAACTGCAGGCCAAGACCCATTAGTGCATTGAGAAAGCAGTACAGTGGGTCATAACCAGCAATTTTAGAAAAATGAAAAAGAATGGAGTAGAACATATCAGTGGCATCATAGATAGTAAAGTGTTATTGTTACATGAAATGTTTGTTTCAGTTTTTTTATATAGCCATCCTAGTGGGTGTGAAATGGCATTTCACTGTGGTTTTGATTTGTACTTCCTTAATGATCAATGAAGTTGAATATTCTTTCATGTGCTTTTGGCCATTTGTATATCTTCTTTGGAGAAATGCCACTCCGATCTGTAGGTATGTGGGTCCTGGTTAATCATGTGATATATATTTCTTTCTATAGGCCACAGTTAATAAAAGCTTGAAAGCCACTTTTTCCATAATCCTGTGCCCTGTTTCTTGGGTCAAATCCAATGCCAAAGTCTAAAGCCAACTCACATGTTTCACTCATTTTTTCCCTGGAGGCCCCCGTGTCTCTCAGGTGGCTGTCTAACATCTTCCTATAGCACAGTGGGGCCTCGAGGACATCCCACTTTGGCATGTGACCCTAAATACCAGAGGACTGCTTCCCAGCATTTGGCCTAGTCTTAAGCTGGCCAGAGTTCCGTGGACACTGAGCAGCTGGCATGCCCAAGTCCATTTGGTATCCACTTGGGAGATACAGGAACTTATTCCTGCCTGTTTGCAGGACTTTGATGATCTATACTGAAATCCATGCCTCTCCCAGGAAGGGAGGGGCTAGGGCTGACACAGTGTTGGGCCAGAGCTCTGCAGTGTAGCTGTCAGCACATAGTAGGGTCCTAGGACTAATCCTGGCCTTTGCCTATAATTTTTTAACGTGTTTTTTTTGCCACCAACTCCACCCCTCTAGCTGTCCTGTGCAGAATAGATTTCTTGTCTTTTCAACATTCAGACTCAATGTCTTCTGGTCTCCTGGCTGGTTCAGTCCCAGAGTAGTGTCCACAGCTCTCATTTCCCGGCTTCCCTGCCTCTTTCATTATGCCCGTGTTGGCTTTCCTGGGCTCTGTGAGTGTGAATGTGCATGTGTCTGTGTGTGAAGCTCCCCTCGTTGCATGGAGCCTGTGGATAAGTCACCATGGGGAATGGAGGCTGTTGGTGAGTGAGTGGAGGCATGTTCTTAGATTTTAGGAGCACAGGGGACCCCTTAAAGGACTGGGGTTGATTTGTGGCCCAGGAAATGTTCAATCTGCTGGGATCTTTATCACACAAGACATACAGGTAGTTCATTCCATGCAGTGTCAAAGCAGTTTGAGAGATTAAGAGAGGGCAGCGTGTGACCAAGACCACGGGAAGCTCTGACTGGGGATGGCAACCAGCCCCCACACCCCTGTGGCTGCCAACCCAGCAGGCCTCCTGGTTTCAAGTCCCTGGTCTGCAGGTGTGTGTTACTTGGTGGCCTTGTCTCCTACTAGCACTGTTCTTATTTGTCATGATCACCGTGTTAACGTACCAGGTGCTGACAGCGAAACCACAGTGCTGTGGCCCAACACTGTGTCAGGCACCATGAAAGGAATAAATAGCTACAGACCCTCCCTGACTCTGGCAAAGATCCTGGAGCACCTCAGAGTGGGACAGCCAAGCAGAGCCTTTTTATCTTTATCAACATTGAAGTACCAGGCTGGGATGTGCCTGCCAGGATAGGGCTTCTCAGGAGGATGCTGCAATGTGATGCCCTTTCACAGAGAACTGGAGACAAGGAAAAGAGAAGGCAATGAGATGAGAGCCCCAGGGAGCTGTAGAAGGGAGGCATGACATGAGTCAGAACCACATGCTCTGGGAGCTGGAGACGGCGGTATATCAGTGTATCACTGCATTGGCTGAGACCCACTGTCCTGGCCACCAGCCTGCCAGGCACGGCCACTCTGCTCAGGGCGAACCAACAAGGGGAGGCCTGAGGAAGCACCTGCCAGTATGGGCTACATCAACTCTGAACTCTGACCCCCAGTAGACTCCACAGATTTGTCTCTCTCCGTGAATCCATGTGGCTCTGTGACCGCAGAGCCCCTTTTTGGTGACAGACTGGCAAAGATAAAGAGGAGTGACCAAGAGGCTGGGCTCCCAGGGCCTAACCACACTGTTTCCAGGAGTCTATTACCTTGTAGCAAACCATTTCCAAAAATGTGACTTAACACAATAACAGTCGTCAGTTTGGCTCACAGATCTTTACTTTGGGCAAGGTTCAGCAGGAAAGGTTCGAAAGGCTTATTTCTGTCCTGTGTAGCATCAGCTAGATAGGCAGCTAGACAGGGAGCTGGAGGATCTTTTCCAAAGTGGCTCACTCACATGGCTATGGGCTGGAGGCTCTGTCAGGGCTGAGGGCCAGTGGCCTCTGTTCCCCTCCACATGGGCCCTTCTGCTGGCTACTTGAGCTTCCTCACAACATGGCGGCTGAGCTCTAAGCCTGAGCAGCACATAAGAACCAACCATGCAGAACCTGTCCTGCCTTTTATGACTGACCTGGCAGGACTCACATAGCATCACTGGCACCATAGTCACAGCCCACCTAGATTCAAGAGGAGGGACCATAGAGCCCCATCTGTCAGTGGGAGATATGCCAGAGGCACCCTGAGAAGTACACGTGGATGGAAGATAGTGTTGTGGCCATTTTAAGAAAATACAATCTCCACATGAGCCATGGAGAAGGAATGGCTGTATTTTAGTGTCACCACATACTTAGAACCCTAAGGGACCTGATGAAATGGCAGTGGATACAAGGACAGGATGCAGAGGAAGTGAATCTTTTCACGGGCACAAGAAACAATCCTAACTGTGGTGCCTGTGATTTCCTTCTGCTCTGGGTGTGGGGGAGGGAGAGAAAAGCTCTTGAGCCGCTTCCTTGATGTATATGAGAGACCCTTTGTGAGAAAAACACATCCCTCCCACCTCTAATTTGGCTCCACGGAAGTCCCTGATGAATAATCCTCATCAGGGAGAGGCCAGAAATATCTTCCTACTTAACAGCCAGGCAGAGGCGGGGATGAGCGGGGCTCAGAGGTGCTAGCCCCGGCAGCTGGCAGGCCGGCCAGTGTGGGTTTTTTTCCTTTTGAATCTCTGGGCCTTGGGACAGAGCCACATCCAGGGAGATGCCCTTAGCCTGGTGCTCTTTAAGGGAACGTGAGCAGGCTCCAGAGGACAGAGGCAGCTGCTGGTTCCAGAAACGAAGCTGCCCCTCTAAAGGTTAATTGCCCTGAGCCATCCGCCGTGTCGGAGCGAGCATGGATGCTGAGGTCCATTGATATTCCTCCTGATGCTCTGTCGCAGGCTGCGCTGGCGCTTTGCTTCAGCTCAGGGCCCTGCTACTTCGAGGCCAGGACTGCTGTCCATAGAAACTCCTCTTCCGTTTGCCGCCTCCTACCTGCTCTTGCGCCGTGGGAGGCTGGTTTGTGTGTTTGTAGGACTCCAGCCAGCCAGCTGGCTCCTTGCTAATGGCCCAGCGCCTGAGCAAAGTCAGGGCAGCAACCTCTACCTGGTCTGGCCTGGGAACATTTATAAAACCCAAGAGCTTGGGGACAAACTGTGTGGACGTGAGATGTATAAATAGCCCCTGGGAGAACCTGCCAGCTTGGGAATTCAGAGTCCTTTCCAAACCAAATTTTTCAAAGGGAGGGCCATGGATCACCTGTTTAGACTATTACATGGAGAACTTATTAAAAATGCAGACTTCAGACCTACTTATCTTGAATGTCTGAATCCGGCACCTGCATTTTAACAGTTTGAGACCCAATTCTAGTCCCTACCCCCAGTCTAGAATGCCCATTCTAGATCCAGTCCCCATTCCGGATCTGGCAGCAGTTCCCTTCTCCTCTGTTGAACACCTACTGTGTGTCGTGCGTTGTGTTAGATGCCAGAGATATGAGAGTAAGTAAGACATGGTAACTAGAAGGAAGGGGATGATTGTTTCCAGAAATTCCTGGACTAAGTTTTATCATCTGAAAATTGGGGTTCACTTCCCCAACCCTTCTCCTCACCTTCTACCAGGGTTTTGGAATTACTTCCTAAGGGATTCTCTGCAAAGGCTGACAAGCTTATAGAAAATAAAAGGTCAGTTTGATAGGAGTGCTGGGGAATTAATGCCATCTGGTTTTGCAATGGAGGATTTTCATAATAACTGTACTTTCCTTTTTATATGACACATTTGACTATCCTTGCATATAGACAAATCTGGAAGTGTTTGTTCCACACACAGAATGTTTTGGACAGCTATTCACCCGTGTCCCAAGGCCCCTTGATTTTGAGGCTCCTTTAGGTTTTCTGGTTATACAAAAGAGAGTCTCAGTTTTTCTGAACAAAGAAGCAGAGTAGTGTAGAAAAAAGAGTCCTGCCTGGGCAAGTAGTCGGATGACCAGGATGCTCTCGGCTCCCCATGAGACTTGGAGCGTGTCTTTCCGTGTCTGTTCTCCCTCCTGCCACATTAGTACCTCACTGTCTGCCCCGCAGGGATCCAATAGCTAAAGCAGGTGGGGTGCTTCGGGAACTCAGAAGAAGGCACACACACAGTGTCACTACTGAGCCATGCACTCTGTGCGTTGGTTCAGAGTTTCTTACAGGTCCCAGCCGAAGAGTGGTCAGCGAGAGGCAGGGCAGGAACAAGATGAAATGATTGACCCCTTGTCACACTAGATCTGGATCCGCAAACACAAAGGTTTCCTATATTTCAATTAATCCTTCCACTAACTTGGAGAAATAGCTAGGACAGATGTTACGCGTACAGTGAGGAGATTGGACTAGATATTTTCTGGGGCCTTTTCCAGCTCTAAGATGAAATAATTCTATTATTTGCCAGATGAGAAAACTGAGTCCAACTGAGCTGAGGCACCAGGAGGTTGAGAGGTCCAGGTGCGACCACGTGGCTTTTTAATGACAAAAGTCAAGATACAACTGTGGCCCCTCAGTGGCCACGTGTGCATTGGTTCTGAGTGTGGCCTTCTCTGTGGGCGAAGTGATCCCCCGTTCCAGCTGTGCGAGGCACCAGCTGTGTGGGCCTCTTTCTCCTGAGCACTGTGATTCACAATAGAGTCTTTCTTCACATTGGAATGTTCTGGGTGGTTTCTATGTGCTCTGTCCCTGGGGGGCCTGGGGCACGAAGATAGAGTCTTGCATATCCATGGCTGGCTCCTCTCTGAGCACTTTGCCACCTCAGGAAAGCAGAACGTTGCTGCTTTACCATTTCAAATGTTAACGATTTGTATTATTTTAAAAATCTGTTTGTGTGCCTAGAAGTCTCTTTGCCAGAGGCCCAGAGAATAAAGAGATGGGTAAAGAGTAAATAAACTGGAAGCCTTCGGCAAATGCCCTATCTGTCATTCCCTGGAGGGCAGTGCAGAGCCTGAGCACCTGGCCCTCAGCAGTGCCTAGTGTGTCCCCAAGAGGTATGAAAGGGGGGCGTGTCACTCCCACCCCCACCCCGTGATCCTGGGCCGCGCCGAGCTGCAAGAGGCAGTGAGCTCCAAGTCAGTCTCTCTGATTAATCTTGCACCAGAGCTTGTTATGTCAGGGAAGCTTGCCTTCCTCAAGAGACATTAAATATTAATGGCATCAGCAGAGGCAGAGGGTAAACGAAAGCAAGTTATAACTTTTCGTTTTAAGGGCAACAGTGGGTGAGAGTAGGGTGAACTTTTCAAGAGAGGCCAAAGGCATTGAGCCTTGGGTTTCAACTTTCTCAGGGAGCTCGCCAGGTTGGGGCCAGGTGTTCTGCACTTCATCTTTAGCTCCGGGTCAGAGACCTCCTGGAGCCCCTCACCTGTCTCTGCATCAGCTCAAGGTGTGCAGGGAGAAAGAGCAAAGTCACCCTGGAGGGACCATCCCTCTGGCCTGGTGAGGTCGGGGGTCCATTTGGAAACACTGCTGAGTTACCCCCTGGAATGGGGCATATTTCTCTTTAAGGGGCACCTCTCAGGATAGCCCAAGTGCAGGTCCTTCCAGAATCTAAGAGCAGACATTCCCAGAGCAGACAGGGGCATCCAAGGCTGTCTTTTCCAATTTCTAACTGCCTGGCAAAACCATACCAAACAGATTGATCCTTAATGTTTTCTGGGAAAGAACATCCCCAAATGTCCGTTGCAGGACTGTCCAGTGAGAAGGGGCAGCTAACATGCCCAGAAGCTTCAGAAGGCCTTTTGGGGTTGGAGAGGGAGGGAGCTTCTCCCCAAGGCCCTGAGGCCAGGACAAAAAGGCTTCAAGGCTGCCGTGCGGCCCAGAGGAAACGGGAGGGTAGGTTCTGAAAGGGATGTGGAGCCTGGAAGCTCCAGCAACAGAATCCCCTCCCATACTACAGTCTGAGTCGCTTCATTTAGGATGAAATTCACTCATGCATCCATGTGCTCGGTGCCTGTGGGGTGCTCTGGATGTAACCGTGGGCAAAGCAGACCAAGTCTGTCCTTCACTCAGCTTACATCCAGTGGGAGATCAGACAAGTCAGTAAGCAGTAACTGTAAAGTAAGGGACATACTCCACTACCAAGCATGCAGGATGCTAAGGGAGCCGGGGTACAGGGACACCCCATCTACCCCTAGAGGGTAGCGGAAGGCCCCTCTGAAGAGGTGAGGGAGGAGCTGAGTCCTGATGTCCAGCCATGTAGTTTGCCAGGATGAGGGTTGGGCAGAGAGGGCGCAAAAATGACAGAAAGTGAGACCAGAGAGGAAAAGGAACCAGGCCTGCTGGCCTCATGAGGGACCTCGGCCAAGGCATCCTGTAACCATTTCAGCTCCATCAGGAGAATCTCCTCCAAACGCAGTGGTTTCTGTGCTTTATAGAGGGCGCAGACCTTCTGTTCTTTTCTCCTAAATTCATCCTCTGCTAAAATCCTGCAAGACACGGGGAGCTCACTGCCTCTTGAGGCAGCAGCCTGGTTGTCAGTCAGTTCTTCCTGATGTTGGGTCCAAAGTGGAGCCTTATCTCTTCTGCTGGCCTAGTTGGGCCCTCCTGGACCTGCAGAAGGCAGAGTCCTGATTTTGCACCTGCAGCCAGCAGCCACATTGCTTCCCAATCTTGTCTTCCCCGGGATGAATATTTCCTGCCCCTTCCTTCAGTCACCTCTCAAATGATTTGATTTCTACATGTGCCACTACCCTGGATCCCTTCTTTTTCTAGTTTGTCATTGTCCTTCTGAAAGGGGTTGACTATACTAGTCACAGTGTCCTGCGTTAGTCTGGCAAGAGCAGAGATGAGAGAGGCAGACCCTTCTTTTGTCCCAGACATTCTGCTATTATTAACACAGCCCAAGGCCGCACTTTTTTATGAGCAGCAGTTTGTCACCATTGGCTCATGTCAAGTGTGTGGTTCAAAAAAACAAATGAACAAAGCTCATGTGTTTCTCTTTTAATAAACTTGTCAAGCCAAGTGTCCCCCTGTTTATAGGTCTGTTATTGATTTTCTGAACCCCAATGCAAGACTTTACATTTCCGATCCAAGATTTTATTTGATTGGTTTTCCTCGGTGTTCTGTTCTGCCTGTCATTTTGAGTTTGGATTTTGTCACCTGACATACTAAGTGTGCCCCCTCCTAGTTTTGTGCCCTCTGCAGACCTGACCAGCATGCTCTGTGTGTTGTCATTCCGGGCACCTGCAGAGTCCCCCCGCAAGCCTGGCTGGTAAACTCCATATGGCAGCAGGAGGAAGACAGAGGGGGCTACCCTTGGGTCACTGACACTGGGCTATTCCATCATTGTCATGTTGTAATTGGCAAATGCAGAAAACACCAATGTGTTTTGTGCTTGGAACCCTTTACCAGGCTAGGTTTAATTGCAATGGGATTTATGACCGTGGCTTGTAGGAAGTAATAGATATGGCTGTGTCTCTTTCATCCTTTCTGGCTACAGAGGATTTTAAGGGAGGAGGAAGGACAAGGAAAGAGAAGTGGGACTGGAACAGGGAAACTGTGTGGGGTGGAGAAGTGGCCACAAGTGACTTGATGAGTTGTAGCTGCTAAGGTTGCCCTGAGAGATGTACAACATGAATATTCGTAGTTCCTTTCACTGGGGAAGCTGCTTTGCTAGCCTTATCTCCTCGCAGCAGCCTGGGAAGACAGGGAAAGGAGGGCTCAATTCTCCATTTTACAGAGGGGGAAACTGAGTCAAGAATGGATTCGCCGCTGATTCAAGGTCCCACGGAAAGTCATGAATAGAGTTGGGGCTGGAATCGGGACTTGGGCTCTGATCTTCCCACCGCAGAGCACCTGCTCCTCTGGTGCTATTCAGGGGAGCACATCTCAGCTCATCACTCATTTCTCTTCCATCGTTATTTCAGAGATAATGGATACGACAGTGCATTGTAAACTAAAGCCTCGAGGTGCTAGCCACGGTCCCGTTGTTATGACTGAGGTCTCGCTGTGTGCAAGACACCACGTGGATGCAGAAGTGTATGACACAGTATCCAGGTTTTTCAGTAGGAGTGGCTTTAATAATGTCGGGAACTCACCCAGCCTGGAGGCTTATCTTGGCTTTCAATCCACAGCCCAGGGGTTTTTTGGAGAAAGGGATGTGCTAGTGCATGTGTCTGTTGCAACCTAAAGTAAAGGTGAGAGACTCTCAAGAAGGAAAGGACTGGCCGGGCGTGGTGGCTCACGCCTGTAATCCTAGCACTCTAGGAGGCTGAGGCAGGAGGATTGCTTGAGCTCAAGAGTTCGAGACCAGCCTGAGCAAGAGCAAGATCCTGTTTCTACTAAAAATAGAAAAATTAGCTGGACATCATGGCACGTGCCTATGGTCTCAGCTACTCAGGAGGCTGAGGCAGGAGGATTGCTTGAGCCCAGGAGTTTGAGGTTGCTGTGAGTTACGATGGTGCCCCCCTGCACTCTACCTGGGTGACAGAGCATGAGACTCTGTCCTCTGTCTCAAAAGAAAAAGAAAAAAAGGAAAGAAATAACCCTTTCCTTCCTGCCTTTTCTCCCTTCATCCATTCATCCTATTTACTTTTTCTGTCAGCAATTATTTGCTGAGCACCTACTGTGTGCCAGGCACTGAACCAGGTGCAGTTGATACAATAGTGAACAGGCAGGAGCAGTTTCTGGCCTCTTGGAACCTAAATCTCATGGGGGCTGGGGGAGAAACCGAGGCCTAAGCGCTTACTGAAAGTGTCAAGTCTGTCCTGGTGGGGGAAGTATGGAGTACTGTAGGGTCACATAGCAAGGGCCTGTGACCTGGTCTGAGAATTAGGAAAGGTTTTCCCAGAGGGAAGCATGACTCAAGCTGAGACCTGAAGTTTTAAAGGTAGGCAGTTAACCTAGAAGAAAAGGATGTGGAATGTAGGAAGAGGGAAAGGCATGTTCAAAGGCCTGGGGCAAGAGAGAACACCGTGTTTTCTGGAAATGTAGGGAAACCATGGGAAGAGATAAGCCTGGAGAGCTAGGCAGGGGCCAGATCATAAAGGGCCTTAAGGGTCTGTTAAGGAGGCCTGGACTTTAGCCCAGTACAAGGGAAAACTCCTGCGGAGTTACAGGCGGGAAGGAGTAGGATGAGATTTCTATTTTGGAGAGATTCCTCCAGCTGCAGTGAGGAGACTGAATGGGAGGGGGCAGGTTTGGTGTCACTCCTGCTGATTCTGAAGTGCCTCTGGGCTTCCCAGTGGAGCTGTCCATCCTGTGGGCAACCTACTCGACTTGTGGGTCCGGAGCTCAGAAGGGAGGTGCAGGCTGGAAATGCAAGCGCACTGTGTCTCTGCTAGCACAGGGTCCTGGACCAGCTGCCGGGCGTCAGCTTGTCCCGCAGTCATTGAAGCTGAGGACATGGATGCTATCACGGAGGAAGAAGAGGGCCTTGGGGCAGAATCCTGAGGAGCACCCCCTAGGAGGGCAAGCAAAGAAGCCAAGCCTGCAAACAGTTGGGGGAAAAGAAGCCCCTTTTGGAATCGCAGACCCCTTTGAGCATCCAGTGAAGGCTGTGGGTCCTCTCTCAAAAAACAGAAAGCAAAAAAGGAGATCAAAAGCTCATGAGCCCTAGACAGTGATCTGTGAACACAGACGAACAGCCCCTGGCCTAAGGCATGTCTCTGCCCTCCACACTCCTCTTCCTTTCCCTGCTTGTCTGGTTTGACACTCCCCCTCCTCCCTCCTCTCTGGTTCCTGCCAGAGGTTCATTTTCCCCACGAGCACCTTCCCGGTCAGGTATGGAGAACGACATTTGAAAGGGCTTGGGGACTCTCAAATTCTGGTGGCCCCAAATCACTGGAAAGAAAACACCCCATGTTTGCAGCTCTGTTTCACACCAGGCCCCACGGGTGCTGCGCCGTCTCCCGTCTGTGTGGCTGGGGGCCGAGGGGCGGATGTTCCCACTTCTGAGATGGAACTGGGGAGACTGAAGCAGAAAATAGAATGCAGCCTCCTCCGGGCTTCAGCTTTAATTTGACTCAAACACATCAAACGTATGTTTTCCGAGCCCCTCCTTTGCGCAAAGCAGAGTGGATTCCAGGTGTGGGAGTCACCCAGGCAAAGGCATGAGGCAGGCCACCCTGAGCGGAGAAAGGGCTTCAGTGTAGTTCAAGAACTGGGCATGTGGGAAGCTGCCGTGGGGAGACAGACTAGCAGGCAGGCTGGAGCCCAATACTGGCAGCCCTAAATGCAAAAGGGTGAGGGATATGCACAGTCCTGTAGGACAAGGTTTTTGAAACGGGCGTGACCATATCAGAGCCGGGCTGAAGGTTTGCAGGAGTCCAGATGGATTTGTACAATTACGAAGCTCATTCATTATTACAAGAATTGAGATGCTCCGTGTGGGCTCGGAGCTGTGATACAAGAGATGCGCAGATAACTGAGATGGGATCGCTGCCTTCTGAGAGTTGGTGGCCTGGCTGGGGACGCAGAAACCCTGCGTGCTAAGTAGATGGGGGGAAGCTCTGGCCCTCAGCACACTCCACCTGAGATCCGCCCACTCTGCACAGGAAACCTTCCAGCAGTTAGAGGAGGACTTCTTCTCTCCCTGAAGTTGCCGGGAGAGAGAGCCTTTCCTGGCCGCTGCCGCTGTGACCAGAGTGCTAAGGCTGGATTCACAGGGGAGCGCAGTTCTGCAGCCTGAGTTCCCCACCGTGGAACCCTGGCAATAAAACCTATTTACACAGCCCCGGGCTGAGAAGTTGGCAAGGAGGGCTAGAGAGGGCATGGGCAGGGATTAGGATTCAAATCCTCTAAATATTTGCTGTGGGGACCTTCATGCCCAGAGGGGAAAGAAATGCAGAGACAGTGGATCCTTGTTGCTCTTACGGGCAGTTGGGGCTCCTGCCAGGGGATTTCTTCCGCTGACCGAATGACCTTACATGGGGGCTAGAGGGCCTGCGCTCATCACAGACATAGTTGCCTTCATGTGAGCCCCGGGCTGGGACCACCTGGCTGGGCTGATGCAAAGTAACTGAGGGATGGGAAGGAGGAAGCAGCTGCATACACCTAGGTGGTGGGCAATACCGCAGGAATGGATGCTTCCAGAAAGGGCACTGCTGTGGGGCACCCTTTGGAAATGTTTATGTTGTCACTGGGGCAAGACCTTGCTGCTCCTTGGGGCTTCTTCCCTGCTCTTCTTCACTGAGCTTGCTCACAGGTGTAGCGTGCTAAGGACCTGGTGACACTTAGGCAGTGCAGAAGGACAGGCCATGCTCTCCTTTGCTGCCCCTCCCACCCCTGCTAGCCCATTTAGAAAGAGTGTAGGGTCAGGAAATCTGAGACTTACAAGGAAAAACGCAGGGTTCCAGAGTTTGATTTGTGACATTGGCTGTATCAGTTGACTTCTTTGATCCCCACTTACTTACTTATAAGAAAGGAAATGAGAATGCTCTGCTCCCTGTCTCACCAAGGTGATGGAGGAGGCTGCATGGAGTAATGAACGTGCTTTGGTGGGGGAAGCCCAGCACCTTCTAGCTCTGGGTTTGGGGCAAGACTGTGCTCGCTGTCCCTGGAGCAGAGATTTGCCTCCCCTCACGCCCGGGCTGAGCAGCCGGGGGCTGGTGGAGAGCTCCGCACAGCTCCGGAGCAGAAAATCACCAGGCTGCGCCACCCCAGCGACAGCTCTGCCCTCTCTGAACCCGGGCGGCAGTACGTGGCAAGAGGGCTTGAGGAAATTCCAAATAGAATTAAGTCAGTGTGACGGTTTTTCCCCTTAAGTGTCTGTCTAGATACAACGCCTGATTCTGGGAAAGGAAGATCGTAAGTCATTCGCTTGCTGCTTTGGGGGCTGAGACTTACTTCTCCCTCCTGCCCTCTCTCCTTCATTCTAACGCCTTCCTCCCTCCTCCTCTTCACCAAGAACAAAGACAGGGCTGGCCCTGGAGCCAGGAGACTGCAGTCCTGCGACTGCCACTGGAGTTCCTAAGGAAGCCACTCAGCCAGACGTGCATCCCCCCACACCCTAAATCTACTAGGGAGTCGGGGTTCCCAGTGGCTCTCCTCTCCCTGTCTTGACCCAGGCATTCTGGAAACAGCAGAACCACCTCCGACTCCCAGTAGACTGAAGAATGATGTGACCAACGTCTCTAAGGCGCTGAAGCATCCACATTCAGGAGAGGATCCTCGCCAGTTTCCATTTCCCTGGGGATGGAGTGAGAAGAAACAGGCCGAGGCCGGGGCAAGCCGGATTTAGGCCAGGGTCAGGGGACAGCTGGGTGACGCTGGCTGTGATGATTTGCTTGGCTCCTTGCTCCTCTCCTCCTGGCGTTCTAAGCCAGGGATACTTACCCTCCAACTGTAAGGTTACAGCTTATCCTGTCTCTGCACGGGGCTAATCCTGCCCCGAGACGGAAGCAAGGCGGGAGCGAGTCAAACGCATATTGAGCACTGTCTGTATGCTAAGGCTGAGCCAGGCACTTTCCTTTCCAGTACTTTCCCCACCTGGGGTGGCCAGGTGGATGTCCAAGGCTGTGGGTCTGCGGCCTTGGAGAGCCAGCGCAGCTGCTGTGGCCTGTCTCCTGTCCCAGGGCCTGCCAACACCCACCATGGGCCCTGACCTCCAGGCTGCGTGGGCCCATTACCCCTTCCCTGTCACCCTGCCTGGTTTCAGCTCCTGCTGACTCTAATCCGAACCATTTCAGGACCAGCTAAGCCCTGGTTTTAACAACAGGAGTTGTTAATCAAGGACATGGCGTGCTAAGAAAGAAGGTGGCCTCTCCCAGCCTGCATAGAATAAGGTATAGAATAAGGCTTATAGAAGTAAAACAACAGGCTTTGGGTTGTTTTTTCTTTTTTTTAAAGATACACATTAACTCTTTATTTTGATAAGTTGCATGAATGAGGTTTTTTTTAGCATGTAATGAATATTCTGAATTTTAAATAAAATATGTCAGATTTTAAAGAAATCCAACAAATCAGAGATCTCAGCTTCTTCTACAGATATACCATTAATAATTTAATAGCATTTTATGCATGCTTGGATGAGTCTATAAACAAACATAAGTTTTTAAAATAATAGACTATAGCAACTTCTGTAGCCACACAGAAAGTAGTATCTCCCATCATCTGGCCTAGGTAGCAGGGATGGGGGTAGGGGGGCTGACCAGACAGCTTTCTTCCAGAGAGAACCTGGTAGAAGATGAAGGTTTTAGAGTCAGATGGATCTGGATGCAGATCAGCTCTGACACTCACTGCCAGTGTGACCTTGGGCCAGCTACCCTAGCCTTTCCATCTTGAATGCTGCCTCTTTTGGTAAAGTCAGACTGCTGATAATGCCTGGCTCCCGGTGGCTGCGAAGATGAGCTGGGATGCAGTCTGTGGTCAGTGTCCTGGGGGCCCGGTGAGCTGCTGTGCAGATGACCCCTCTCTTCCTCCTGCCCTCTCCTTTCCTGCAGGCCTCCGGAGTCTGGAGTTGTTTGTATACATTCCTTCTCTTCCTAAAGAAGTATTTAATGTGAAATAAAGAGTTAAATAAGCTTCTCTCCCACTTGGCCCTCTAAATATTCAAACCCAGAATTTAGAAAATTAAGGGACAATGACTAGACTTATTACAGCAGGATCCTTCTTTTTGTGTAAAGGTATCTGCCGGGCACTTCCACCGCAGAGTGTTTTTCTCCATGGTAGCTGCTATTATCCGTTTGACAGAGAAGCTGAGAAGAGACTAAAAGCTAAAGGCTTAAACGTTAGGAACCTTTGTTTCTTAAAGATCGGTTTGAGAAAGTGAAAAGATAGATGGGAAAGTAAAATTTGGGGAAACTGGGACTTGATTTGTAAAAATTCAAGTTGTTTCAGGAAACAACTTTTACATACAGCAAAGTACACTTGGAAAGGAGGAGCTTGCACAGTGCTTGTGCCTGGAATGCGGAGGACATTGTGTGTGTGTGTGTGTGTGTGTGTGTGTGTGTGTAAAGACAGAGGTAGGGCAGGAGGGAGGGAGAGGGCGGGACTGAGAAGCCAGGGCTCGTTGGCATGACCATTAAAACTACTTCTGCTGGACACAGTCACAGCACATTAAGGCCTGCCGAGGCAGGATTGGTCATGAAATCGACCAACATTGCATTTTGTGTTTGACCCTGGTTTATTGTAGGCTGTTTTCTCCAGACATCTTCTGTTGTGTCTTTGGCTGTGAGCAAACTACTATAGATTTTACCACCACATTCCAGGTCTCAAGGCTGACTCCCCTGCAGTCCTGCACCTGAGTGGGGTAAGGAGCTGTTTGAGGTGGTGCCTGGGCCTCCAGACCCCAGGCCTGGACAGTGTGGGAGGTAGGAGCTGGCAGTGGTGATGTGCCCTGCTTTGGTCAAGATTAGCTCAGGACTGGGAAGGAAAGAAGCTTTCAGATGGGAGATCACGGTGCACAGCCACAGGGTGTTGAGAAGAGGCAGAGGAGATTGGGGAGGGGAAGAGGTGCTGACACCAAGGTAGGCAATTGGGACTTGATATGAGTGGGGCTGGAGAGGGGCAGGGGGGGACATAGATTGAAGAGTTTAGCTATATTTTAAGAAGTTAGGGGCCAGGTGTAGTGGCTTATGCCTGTAGCCCTAGCACTTTGGAGACCGAGGCAGGAGGATCACTTGAGGCCAGGAGTTCGAGACCAGCCTGAGCAAGAGCGAGACCCCATCTCTACAAAAAATAGAACAATTAGCCAGACGTTGTGGCGCATGCCTGTAATGCCAGCTACTCTGGAGGCTGAAACAGGAGGATTGCTTGAGCCCAGGAATGTGAGGTTGCAGTGAGCTATGATGATGCCATGGCACTCCAGCCGTGGAAACAGAGTGAGATTCTATCTCAAAAAAAAAAGGGGGGAAGAAAAGAAAAGAAATTAGGGGTGCAATATGGGTTTGTGGGTTAGGGGAGGGAGATACTGGAATTAAGCAAATGAATTCACTGCTCTGTGTTAGTGTGTGACGGAAAGGACAGAGGAGTGGAGGTTGTGGTGGAAAGGAAAGGAGAGAATAACGGGAGGGCAGGAGAGAGGGCGATTTGTTAAAGGTGACTGTAAAGTTAGATGCGCTAATTCACTCATAGGGTCACTCATTCATTCTCTCAGCCAGTAGTCACTGAGCAGCTCCAGGTCGTGTGCTGCACGCTGGGGGGAAAGACATGCTTTTCTGGAGTCGACTGTCTGATGGAGGGTTTATAGACACAAAACTGGGCACTTACAACAGCTGTGGGAGCACGTGGGGGCGCTGGCTGGGAGCTCGGGGAGTGGTTGGGAAGACTTTTTGGAGCAGGTGACCTCTAGGCTGTGAGCTTGTCAACAA
The DNA here is from genome assembly GCA_963574885.1 of Lepilemur ruficaudatus. Lineage (NCBI taxonomy): Eukaryota > Metazoa > Chordata > Mammalia > Primates > Lepilemuridae > Lepilemur > Lepilemur ruficaudatus. The sequence continues at coordinate 18,894 of CAUYRT010083271.1, forward strand.
AATCCTATACTGAGGCCAAAGGGAAACAACAGGCGTGGGGGAGGCCATCTGGTTGGCAAGCAGAACACGATCGATGACCTTCGAGACAGCAGTTTCCAAAGCTATGGCAAAGGCAGTGTTTTAAAATATAGTGTATTAGTAGCGAATCTGAGGTACAGTAAGGCCAACAGATTAGGAGACAGTTGCCATTGAAAAGATAGTTTGGTGCTCACAGTTCCCAAGAGGAAGGGGCACAACACTCCATGGGGGCGGCACGGGATGGCGCCAGGATCAGCCAGGAGTTAGAGGCGGGAGAGAGGGTTAGGAGCCTTCACTGAGGTTCTTGTGGGAGGGAGCAGGGAGGCCGGGTGAGCAGATTTGGGAGTGGTTATTTTGAATTTCAGTGGCCCTGGGCATAGGGGCTGTGCCTAGTTGTCTGGTACCTGGCCCTGGGGAGATCGGGACAGGTAGCCAGTGGCCTGGAGTGTGAGAGCCCAATAAAGGAGGTGGATGGGGTGTGGGGTCTGGATTGGTTGGTTTGTATTCAGAAAGTACCCACATGGGTGAGCTGTTTACCGTCTCTAGAAATTGGGCTTACCCTGGGACGGGCAGTCTCTGCAGCATCAGCAAGGCCCCAAGATGTCAAAGCTTCAGAATACAGAAAACAGAAAACATAGTTAATACAAGCAGTTAAGGGAAACTAATCATAGATAACATTTATTGGACACTATGTGTCTGGCATTTTTCTTAATAGTTTACGTGTTTTAACTCACTTAATTCTCACAGTATTTTTAGGAATTAAGAACTACTTTACAGATGAGGAAACTTAAGTTCAGAAAGGTTAAGTAACTTGATGTAGATCACACAGCTAGTGAGTGGCAGGTTAGCTCCAGGGCTAGTAGTCTTATCACTGTGCTGTGCTGCTTCTGCAGTGGGTGCCGAGCAGGCCAAAGCAGAGGTGTAGATCCTTCATCCAGCAATGAGTATTTTACTTAAAGTTGCACACATTTTGCATTTATACATGCATGGCATTGTTCTCTTTAAAACTCTCCATTTGATCCCACTACTTCCTCCATGATGGAGGTAGTGGCATTTTGCAGTAGGATTGAACATTAGAAGGATTTTGAGGCTCTTCCAAAGAGACATCTTGATTCAGTCCGGAAGGCTGACTCTGACTTTGGCTCTTCTGAAAGGGACTCTGGGCAACACCAGCAGGCCTCCCCCAAACCTTGCCCTTCCTTCATCTGCATGCACACCACGTGTCTCCAGGTTTCAGGGAATCTTTTGCAAGCCTGTGCACTGTTCTTTCTATAACGAAGGGGCAAAGAACAGTCTGTGCTGGGCCTTCAGAGCGTGGAGTGAACCCAAATGAGATTCACTTGTTAATTGTGTTTTCCTTAACGAAGTTCACAGGAAGCGGTAACTAACAGGTCTTTATTCAGACACCAGCCATTCCTCATCAGCAAATGATGCTTCATAGCAGAATCGTAACTCAGGATTTGGAAGGGTTCAATTTCCAAAGGCTACAGTGAGCTGGAGAGGGAGAAAGGAGGTACTGAGGTTTGGGGTGCATGCTTTGGCCTCTGAGATAACTGGTCTTCCCTCTTCAGTTTGGTAGTTAAGGCTTCAGGATGCATAACAGGCTTCAGTTGGTATTGGCTCTTCTTAAAGGTACCTCAGGGGTTTCACTGGGGGGCAGGGCTCAGCCCCCAGCCTGGGAAGTCTCCCTGGAGGTCCACGGTGCAAAGTGTCTACCTTTACCCCTTAAAGGTGATTGGATGGACACTGCTTAGAAAGACTGAGCCTTAGGTGCACTGTCAGCGGGCAGCAGGGTAAGGAGGAAAAGAGAAGAGAGTCCCCAGGAGGGAACTGTGATGGACCAAACATTTTTGACCCCCGAACATTCGTATGTTGAAATCGTAAGCTCCAGTGTGATGGTACTTGGGGTGTGATTAGGTCATGAAGGTGAAACCATCATGAAAGGGAGGGATTAGTGCCCTTTTACAAAAGGGACCCGAGAGAGTTCTCTCTGCTGTCCTCCATGTGAAGATAGAATGAGAAGATAGCCATCTACGAACCAGGAAGCTGGCCCTCTCTCACCAGACACAGAGCCTCCCAGAACCTTATCTTGGACTTCCCAGCCTCCAGAATGCTGCGTAATAAATTTCTGATGTTTAAGCCACCCAGCCTGTGACGTTTTGTTATAGCAGCCTGAATGGGCTATGACAGACAGAAGGAAAAACAGCCCATGAGAATCTCAATCTCCATGCTCCTGGCTGTTAGAAAGAGGACCGTGTCATTCTTGTTTGCAACAAGAATGGTTTTTTGTTTGTTTGTTTGTTTGCTTGCTTGTTTTAAGAGATGGAGTCTTGCTCTGTCTCCCAGGTTGCAATTCCTGGGCTCAAACGATTCTCCCACCTCAGCCTCCCCTGTGGCTAGGATGACAGGTGCTCCTCACCATGCCCAGCTCATTTAAATTTTTTTTTCTGTAGAGACGGGGTCTTACTTTGTTGCCCAAGCTGGTCTCGAACTTGTCCCCCGCAGACTCCCAAAGCGCTGAGATTATAAGCGTCAGCCACCGCACCTGGCCCCAAGAATGGTCTTGGCTTCTGATCTGCCACTGAGTCGTCTTTGCCCAGACCTGCTGCTGTCTGAGCCTCCTGACCCCCTGCAGTAGGCTCTTCCTGCAGGGCCTATTCTTTTTATTTTTTATTTTTTTATTTCAGCATATTACGGGGTACAAATGTTTGGGTTACATATATTGCCTTTGCCCCACCCCAGTCAGAGCTTCAAGCATGTCCATTCTTAGTGCTTTCCACCCACTGCTCTTCCAGGCCTCATTCCCAAGCCCTGCCCTCTGCACTGACCCTCCACAAGAGGGGGGCAGCTGATGGGCCTCCACTGAGCACTGCCCGTCCATGGGAGGTGTCCCAGTTATCAGCACAGCAAGGGTAAGAAGTAGCAGTGAGGACCTAGAAGCCCTGGATCTGCCACTAACAGCTCCAAGGCCTCAGGCTAATCACTGTATCAATGAGGGTCAGGACCTACAATTAGGAAACTGAGGTTTAGAGGAGAAAAGTTACTTGTCCAAGGTCCCACGACAGTACCAAATGGTAAATTCCAGGCCTCGGAACCAGACCTTCAGCCCAAGTGTTGGCTTTCTCACGTGAAGTTCCATCTACAGTTTCCCCATACCACGTTTGTCTCTGTAACAGGGCCCCAAGTCTGCGCTGCCTTCCTCACAGTGGGTAGGACATCTGGAAGTGCTTGGGAAGCTGGGAAGCTGGGAAGCTGTGTACCAGTGGTTCTCAGAGGGGGAGGTGTCTATTTTTTTTTAACACTTGAAAAGTTCGAGGTATAATTTACCCATAGTAAAATTCACTTTTTATAAGTGTAAAATTCTATGAGTTTTGACACATGCATACAAGCATGTAACCACCACCATATTCAGGATATAGAATAGTTGCATCATCCCTGAAAATTCCCTTGCACTATTTTGTTCTCAGCCTCTCTCCCCACCCCAACTCCTGATAACCTCCGATCTATCTGTATTCTGTCCCTGTAGTTTTACCCTTTTCCAAAATGTCATTTAAGTGGAATCATACAGTGAGTAGCCTTTTCATCTGGCTTCTTTCACGTAGCGTAATGCATTTGCGAATCATCTGTGTTGTTGCTTGTATTAGAAGTTTGTTCCTTACTACTGGATAATATTCCATGGTTCGAATGGACCACAGTGCATCTATCCGTTCACTAGATGAAGGGCATTGGGTTGTTTCCAATTTTTGGTGACCATAAACAAGGCTGGTATTTTATAGTAATATAAACTGAGGAGGCATTTTGTAAATTTGTGAGGTCAATTTTGGTTTTCACAATGATTTGCCAGGGAGCACCACTGGCATTAATGAGCCAGGACTGGTATCGGATACCCATCAAGATTCCAGATAGTACAACACAACGAAGGCATTTCCCACTTCCTGCTAGACTTTTAGGTGTTATAGTGAATGTTCATGTAAGTGATAAATCTATTCATAAATATCTAAACCTGGAAACTACATTTTATTTGTAAATACAAAGTATTTTTTTGGTTAAGATTTAGTATGCATTGAATTTTCTATGAATGTAACTACTAGGGAAATTGAGGAGATTATACTTTGTTTTGTTCTAAATTTTACCAAAATTTGTGCACCATTTTGGAAAATTACATCACTATTGCCAACTTGGCTTGTGGTATTTGAGTTGCCAACACAACACTCCTGTATTAGTCTGAATTTGTCATTGCTTTGTTCATGGTGATTCTACATAAATAAAGGTGCAAACATCTGACTTTTTCATTATGTCTTCTAGTTTAGTCACACTCAAGCATTTGCATAATGAAATACTTATTACTTCATTATAAATTGCTTTCTTTTTATTGCAACTTTATATTATAGTTAGGGATTATGTGGATTTTTAAAAACAATTAAGTATGTAGTTACAAATAAATTTTATTTCAGAATAGAAAAGGCACATTATAAAATATTCATTATAGAAAGGGAATGTTGATTCTAACAGAGCTGAGAACCACTGCTCTTTATGAGAATTTGGTGGTCTGGATACACATCCAGCAGCATTGACAGGGCCCATGTCCTAAGTGAAAGGCTTGGGTTGGGGGTTGGAAATTTTAGGAAAACATTCATGTTGCAGAGCTTCCTATGGCACAGGGGGCTTGGTTCCCTTGGCCATATCCAGAGACATTTGGAAATATAGTTAGCTGGCAAGTATTAATTGAGCACGTGTTACACACCAGTGCTATCCCTGTCCACAAGGAGCATTCTAGTGGTGGTGATGGTAGTGGTGAGAGGGTATAAAGACAAATAAATGGAAAAGACAATTTCAGGCACTGATGAGTGCTAAGACAAAGATAAAAATAGGTAACACCTAGGGTGTCCAGGAAGGGCTATCTGAGTTAGAACTAATGGTAAGAAAGATGTAAGTTTTGCAAAGATCTAGGGGAAAAACATTCTAACCACAGGGAACAGCAAGGACAAATGCCTGAGATAAGACGACTTTGGGCATGTTTTGAGGACAAAAAAGAAGACCAGATGTCAGGAACATAGAGACTGAAGGGAGATAAAGGCAGAGAGGACAGCATGGTCCAAATTATGTAGGACGTTATAGGCCATGGTTAGGTGTTGGAATGTCATTGTTTGCAGTGGAAAGCCTTTGGGATGTGTTAAACAAGGCAGTGATGTATCTGAGTAGTGCCTTAGGGAGACCACTCTGGCTGCCCTGCAGAGAGACCAGTCAGGAAGCTAGTGTAGAAGTCTAGAAGAGATGGTGGAGGCCTAGACCAGGGTTAAAGCAATGGAGATGGTAAAAAGTAGTTGAATTAGGGTGTGTTTTGGAGGTAGAACAGCCAGGGCCTGTGGATATGATTAATTTTGGAGTGTGAGGAAAAGAGACTGACTTTTAGGTTTTTGAGCAATTGAGAGAAAGGTGGGCCATTTATTGAGATGGGGAATATTAATAGAGATAGTAGATTTGAGGGGGGAAATTGACTTCTTTTGGCCATATTAAGTTTGGGACACCTATTAGATATCCAAATAGAGATATAAATTAATAATTGGGCACACAAGTTGAGAGATGCAGGCTGGAGATATATATTTAAAAGTCATCAGCTTGGAAATATTTTGGTAAGATAGTGGCAGTGGTAGCAGCATACTTGTAGATCTTCCCAAATCCCCACATAAAATAGAACAATGAGATAACAAAACCAAAAATTCATAGGCAACGTTTACAATAAAACTAGAAGACAGGGTATTTCCATGAGCTCCAAAATACAATAGGGTGGGGAGAAACCACTCACAAATACAAGACTTCTCTGTTATTGGTGGCCAAACATGAAACAAAGGAAAGATTTCTGAGAACAGGAGAACCTCAAAGTAGCCACAGATATTCACTAGAAAATGTGGTGGACCAATTTGAGAATAGTAGCTAAAATTGGGAGGGGTTCTGTACACTCTAGTAGTAGGTAAGTGTGAGGAGCCCACCAGATGGACCAAAGGGGTGAATGCAGCCTAGTTCCTACATATTCTCAAAACTGACCTGTCAGGCTTCCTTCCAGGGTGCCCCCTGAAGAGAAGCTGCTGGGAGTGAAATAAAAATTGAATAGGGCCAGGACAATAAAGATAAAAGAGAGAAAAACTCCAGAGAAAAGTTGGAAAGAGGAACAAGAACCAGGAAATCCCAGAGAGCAAGTCACCATATATCTTTTTAACACCATATAAAACAATAGGAGTGGGAGCTCTGTGGAGATAGAAAGGGTGTGCGACTGAAGCCTCATTCTCAAAGTTCAGGAAAACATATTTCATATAAAAATGAAATGACTGGATTCACCTTCCACATGTATTACTGTAAGAAAGAGAGAATAAGAAGAATAATATTGTTGCCGACCATGAAAACACACCAGAAAGACATGCTCAAATAGGAAAATAAACAAACAAAAAAACCAAACCTATAGCATTCTATTTTATGATAAGCTCAAAAGCATTTTAAAATTTTAAATTATAAGTCATAAAAGATAACATAAATCAGAAGTAGAAAAACTTAGAAATCAGTGTTAGAATTCAAGAAATAGCTAGAAGGAAAAATCATTTTATAAGGAACACAAAAGCAAAATTTATAAACACTACAAATAATGCCTATGGGATATAAAAGGCATAAAGGAAGGAAAATTTCTGAAACAAAAAGAAATTAAGAATGAGATAAATATGGTTTGTGAGAAAATGACAAATATTGAAGACAGGCAAAGAAGATCCAACACGTGGATAATGGGCATTTCTGAAGCAAAAAATCAAAGTAACAGACCAAATTCTAAAAATTAGAATTCAAAAAAGCCTCTTGAAATGAAAAATATATATATTTAAACTTGTACATTGAAAGAGCACGCTGTGTACCTGAGAATATTGACCCAGAGGGACCACGATATATTCTAGTAAAATTATTGGGTTTTAAAGAAAAAGAAAAAAAAACCCTTTGGGCATCTAAGCTAAAAGAGTAAGTGACTTACAGGAGAAAGAAAATGATATTGTCATCAGACTTTTCTACAGCCCATGTGTTATGACAGAAGAAAATGGAATAACATATCAAAGGTACTCAAGAAAGAAAATGTGAACATGAGCCAAGGATTTTATATTCAGTAAAATTGATCTTCAAGTATAAAGAACACAAAATATAATTACATAGCACGTAAGAACTCAGAGAATATTGTTCTCATGAGCCCTTCCTTAGGAATCTGCTAGAGAATGAGTTTCAGATAACCAAATGACTAGAGACACTGGCATAAAACCAGTGGTGAACATTAAACATAGTTACTTGTAGAACCAAGAGTAAGTGAGGGTTAAAAGGGATATATTATGATCTGAAAATATGGATATAGTATTAAAAATGGAGTGAATGGAGATGGTATATGCAAAACATTTTAAACTTCTTTAGTAATCATAATTTGCTATTAGTGGTATTAGTAGTAGCAGTAGTATTCTGAGACTGTCGTATATATAATGTGGAATAAAGCAAATGAATAATTATGGGCCATGCTAATTCTATCATTTCTGTGTCCTTGAGCACCAGGAGTCTCAGTTCAAAAGAATGGAAATGCAGAGTAGCATAGCAGAGGTAAAATTGTAGATTTGAACTTGAATTTGAATTTTTAACTTTCTACAAATATATTCCCTCTACCCCACCTATGTCCACTGAGAAAGGCCTAGAAACTGTGACTGAGAGATGCAGCGAGATCTCTTATGCCCAGACCATGGACCATGGTGTGCTATACCGTTTCCCATGGAAAGAAACCAGGGTTTCTTGGAGAAATGGCTGGTCCCAGGTCTGGGCAGAAGACAGACAAGGTGAGCCTGGAACAGGTCACATTGAAAGGACTTATGAGCCAACGTAAAGAGACTCCCAGTGGCCAAAGATGACAATTTGAGCTTTAATAAGGATAGTAACTACAATGGATTGAAACCTGTGTTTAAACATGGGTTTTAATATGTTTACATTTGGGAGTCTATAATGACATTTTAAAAATTATCTAATTGGTCATATTCTGAGGATGACAGGGAACCGATTTTTCTTGAAAACTGGGTAAATAAAAGGAAATAAGCACTTATCCTGTCATTCTTATCTGAACCTTACCCTGGGTAGCCAAATAATAGATGAAGAGCAGCCTCTCTGTATAAAATTATTCCAGCCGATATATGAAAACCAAATGATTCATGGATCTAGGGTTTAGATTTCAGACACTGAGCACCAATAGCTTCTAACACCAAAAAATGAGCAAAAAGCAGATGTTATTTGCCTCCTCAAGAAACGGCAGAATGTCACTATAGTTTTGGCTTAAAGGGATTGAACTTGAGCCTGATCAAGCCTCAGAATTCAGCTGCCAAATTCAGGAACACAGAGAAGGGGAATGTGTTGAACTATGTGTGACTGTGCAGACAGCAGAATCCAGACAGTGGGAAACTCCACAGGGCAAACGAGCAGAGAAATTAGAAGGAAAGGAAAGAGATGAAGGAGGAATCTGTAAATTAAAAGAGAGAAGACATAAAGTTTCCAAAATGGGCAAGACTAAACTACAGTGTCTGGGAATGCACTTGGGTGATAAATAATAAAAGAAAAAAGACACAAAGAAGTGATGGCTCTGAAAGTCAGGGAAGTGGTTACTTGTGAAGGGGAGAGAGGGGCCGTGATGGAGATGGGGACACGGGGGCCACCCGGGTGGCCGTCAGCATTCTGTATTTTAACAGTGTATTAATAGTTACTGTAAGGTGCTCAACTTAAAATAATTCACTGGGCCATTTATTTGTTTTGTGTGGTTTTCTGTATCTGTGTTTTGTTTTATAATAAACAAGTGAAAAAAATCAAAACCAAAAGCAGTCCTGAAAATATAAGTGTAATTTAAAGCCATGGGAATGGGAGGAAGTCTAGGTAGGGAAGACGGCCCAGGCCGGAGCCTTGGGAGACGCCAATCTGGTAAGAAGGGATCTTGGGGAGGAGCCGCCATAGAGGCAGGAAAACAAGGCAACAGCTGTGAAGAAACAGATGTGTGAGATATCAGGGAAGCTTAGCGAAGACGGTATTTTAAGATGGAGTAAGCGCTTTAGCGGGTCAGTGCTGCTGAGAGACTAGACCGAGGGAGCCCAGAAGACAGCCAGTGGGCTTTGGTGCAGTGCAGGTGAACCCTGTCCCAGCTGCGGAGGTGGATGCCTCGAGGGCCAGGTTGAGGTGAGGTGACGGGGACAGTAAAGACAACAGTTTCAAGGGGGCCTTGAGTGATATAAACAAGAGGACGAGGGACGGATCAGGGAAGCCCTTGACTATCCCAGTGCCAGGCACAACGTGAATCCTAGCCAGCCCTGATGGCAGACGAGCTACCTGCGCTGTTCCACTGAAGTTCATCACCCACAGACCCTGCCCTGTCTCGTGGCCACTCCGGCCAATGCAGGATGCTGAAAACAGACCGCAGCGAGGCAGCCGGCCAGCTGGTGTTCTGCATGCAGGGCAAGTGAGCCGAGGGGCAGGAGACACCACGCTTGCGGGCAGCAGCAGTCAACTGTGCGAGAGGATGCCAATCAGATCAAGGCCATCAGCTGGGGTTTCTGATCCCCATCCCCACCCGCTTTGTGAGGTCCAGAGAATCAGTTCTCCCCAGGTCTTGTTCGTGTCTCCCGTCCACAGCCATTTCCCGTCCCGTGAGGCGGGGGGCTGGGCGCTTGGAGATGAGGCAGGCCGGGGCTGCTGGAGACACAGCCGGTGGGGTACAGGCTCTGACTTGCCGGCTAGAGGAGCAGAGTAGCCTTTTGTTCATTGAACGATCAGAGCCAAAAAGCTGAAGCCGAGCAGTCTCACAGCAGGGCTGGGTACTGTCTTCAGAGCAGCCTGGCAATTGAGAAGGAGCATTTGTAGCCCTTGATCCACACCAGCCTGGTATTCCCCCTTTTTCAGTTTAGTCACCGAGGCTCCAGACCCCCACCCTATAGCCACCCACCCTGCCTAGCAGAGGCGTCCTAGCACGATGGCATGGTGCAAAGGAGCCACGGATGTGGAATTACTGCCGGAAGCGGGAGTAATTGGGAGACTCCAATCTGGTAAGAAGGGATCTTGAGTGCTCAGGGAGCTTAGAGTGCTCAGAGGAGCGCTTGTCCAATGGGTGGGGTCAGTCTGAGCTGATCTGGCCTCTTGAGCTTCCTGCAGGTTCCGCCTGCTTTATGGCTTCTCTGCCAGGACCTTAAAAGACATCCCTGCGAGGCCGAACCTGGGCTTCCTCCAGGCCTCGCTGCATGGACCACGCTCCTGCAGAGCTGCAACTGCACAGCAGGACGGCTCCCTGCCCAGTGAGGTTAGAGGTGCACGGGACCACGGAGACAAGTTTCTAGGTGAGACAACTGAGGCCCATGGGGAGAAGTCCTTTTCTACTGCTTCTAGAATTTTCTTTCCCATTCTGTGTTTCCTTAAGACAGCATGTTTAGACATCTCATTTCAATATATACCTACTGGAGCCAAAATTCTACATTGCATTACAGGGCACTTTGGAGGACTCATTAGATACAGGGGTGATTGTGTGTCTCTCAGCAGCCTTCCTGTCCTCAGGTGGCAGTGCTCAGCCTCAGTCTTGCATACGAAGTTGTTTTCTAGCATTTGTGGTAAGTTTTCACTGAACTGGTCCAATCACATGCCTGTCTAATATCCAGGGGGCAGGTCTACACCAGAGGTGACTTTTGTGGCTTTAAACAGTCACGCTAACAAGATCTCACACAGACTGAACCCCTTACACTTGCCGTACAACTGTGCTCCAGCCCGCTGACCTCACATGTGTTCCAACCTTGTCCACCAGGACAGTCCATCTGGTGGCCAAAGCCTGTGTTTGGGAAACACAGATGGCTGGTGTGCATGACATCGGACAGCTTGGGATCTGGACTACATGGACAATTGGCTGAACTTTTGCAAATCCAACCAGATGTTTGGCATCATGTAGGTGTAAATTGTCTCTCTGCCCCTTCTGAGCTTACTCTCAGCCTCCAGAACTTTCATAAAATGCCTGAGCCTTGTTGGACTCTAGAATCTACAACTGTTATACATGAGCATAGCATGGGGTTGTAGTTAGGCCACTGGGAAAGCCATATGCTGTCCATGCATCTGCTTTTGATTTGAAGATCAAGGGGACCTGGGACAATCACAGCTGGCCTCCCCCAGTGGGCCCTGCCTTTCCCCCGTCACACGTCAGTGGCAGAGCCTTCAGCAAGAGTAAGGGTAGGCACTAGAGCATCCCCACAGGAACCAGCTGACCCCACATCACCAACAGCCACCGGTGGCTCTGCCCCAGCTGGGACTCTGAACATCCTGGCCTACCATGCACTCCATCCATATAGGGCCTGGCCAGGAGATGGCAGGTGAACTGCCAGGAAGTGATCCAGCATTGCCTGGTAACCTGGGAGGAACACTCTCTGTCATCTGCCTGGGATCCTGGCCTCCCTGTGTTGGTCCAAAGGAGATTGTCCCACCCACTGTGTTCCTATGGAGCCAAATGACTAGTGGGGAATGGGAGCAGTGTCCCTTTGTCCCTTTTGCCCATCGGTCAATCCCCTTTTGGTGAGTGTCTCAGTTAGTGTGTCTGTAAAGTGCACTGGCCTCTCCCACCCTTCTGGCCATGTACTGTGCAAAATGCTTTTATTTGGGGCCATCTCCAGGGTCACTCTCACCTTACCATAGAGATGGCATCTTTCTTTGGTTTTATTTGAACTCAAGGGCTAAGATCACACTGAGGTTTCCAACCCTACCTCATATTTCTGGGGTCTTACAGCTGGGCCGGGGACCATACCATTGAGGGAGGCGGGACCTCGGTAGAGCCGTGGATCGTGTGTGAGGTACAAAGCCAGGTGTGTTCCCTGGGGGGGTTTTCTGTTAGCTGCTCCAGACCCCCCCGCCCCCTCTCCTCCTCCCTCATATGATTGCTAGCATTGAGCATTGGCCAGGTGCCAGGTGTCAGTCTGAGTATCTGTCTGCATTAACTCACTTATCGTTCACAGCATCCTCCACTTTACAGGTGAGGAATGGGAGGCATAGAGAAGTTAAGAAACGGGCCTCAGTTTCCACAGCTAGGAGACGGCACAATAGTCAGTGTGCTCTTCACCATTGTGTGATCCTGTTTTTCTGCAAAGAACAAACAAAGCAGATCTCCCTCCTCAGGTGGCCTTCTTTGCATGTGAGGGCCCCAGAGGGGACCATAACCTTTCAGGTCAAATACAAAATGCCTTCTGTTCTCGTGGATATCAGTATACATGCATACATGCACACACAAGCACACATGCATGCTCACATCAACAAATAGTCATTGCCTTGCTCATTCATAAAGCCCATTGGGCCCCCGTGAACATTGTGGTGGATGCTGGGGCTTCAGAGAGGGGTGAGATGTCCCTGTCCTGGGGGAATTCTCAGGCTATGAGGAGACATAGCCCTGTAAATAAGCAATAGCTCTAGGGCAGGTACAGGGATAGAGGCTTGTGCAAACTACCATGGGGACACAGAGGAATGAATACGGTATGAGAATCTGCAGCCTGGGGTCTCATCTCAGGAGCTGAGAAAAGGTTGAGTATAATAGAATCTTGGAGTTGTCACGAAGAAGACCTGGGTTCTAATCCTAGCTCTACCCATTCCTGGCTGGGCAGTTGCAAAGATGATGTGTCAGAGGACCTGGCACAAAATTGGGCACATAAGAGGTCTCATAAATGTTTTTTGGAAAATTTTTTTTTTTTTTTTTTTTTTTACCAACTAGTTCTGTGACCTTGAACAAGTCAGCTAATATTCTTGGGCCTCAATTGTGCCATTTATAAAATGGGAGCAACAGTATCTGCCTTGACTACCTTTAAAACTGGCGGGAAGTAGAAAATGATTTACTGGGGACGGAAGAACTTTAATGTGAATTTGGATCTTCATTTTAATGAATAGCACAGCAAGGCTGGCCTAGGGGTCGAGCAGAGGGAAGCTGGATCTCCCTGATAAGGGCACAGTGACAGAATGGGTCCTTCAAGGTGCTCGACTGAAAGACCCTAGGGACAGGGATGGACTGGCACCCTAGCTTTCTCTTCAAGTCTGCGGAAAGCGCTTTGCAGTGACAGAGTCTTTTATAGACACTTCCTAATGACAACCACCTACAAGATTTCCATGGGGAGCGAGGCAGGCAGGGACGTTAATGAGGCTGTTGGGTGTCTGTTTTAGCCTGGCTCTATCAGCCTGTGCCGCGATCAGCTGCTGGGACTTGGGAACAATCCGGCAGCTGTGTGGGGCTCAGGCCTCCTCCTTTCCCCTGGGCTTGGACGCTGGGCACAGCAAGACACACAACCCCACCATCCCCTGGCTCTTGTCAACCAGTTCAGCTTTCTGTTTTTATCTGTTTTACTTTAGAGTTTTAATTAGTACTAAATAGGAAGAAAGAGCTGTAGGTCTGTTCTCTGGCTGCAAACAACAGGGACAACAGGAGCAATGTTGGCTCCCATTCGCTGTGCGCTGGGTCCTGGGCAGAGCAGGCAGCTGCAGTGTCCCGGCGGTGACTGGCCAACCCGAGAAGGGAGGGTTCCTTTTCCTGGGAAGAGGAGACCCGGAGGAAGCAGGAGGAGAGACTGTGGAAGGAGTGGGGCAGTGCAGGGCAGAAAGGATGGCATTTGTATAAAAAGACTCAAGGGGAGATTTATGTAGAAGTTGGTGCTGGAAAAAGGCAACAGTTCTAAGTGGAATATTAATGAAATCCATTTTCTTGCCTTCTCCTGCAGGAACACTTTGGAAGTGCAGGGGAAAAAAATCACTTTGCCGTAATAACTGTTATTTATATAAGAGAACAGCATTGAATATATCAAAATGGGAGGTTTCAAGGTAATAACTGGACCCTCAGAATCATCATTATCCATTTAAAAGGCAATTTCTGGGCTTAGAAATTGATAGGAAAAAAATGACCCCATCCTACCATGGTGGTAAATAAATTTGTGTTTCATTTTTATGATTTGATTTCAGTCTGAATCTGATGGGACTTGACGACTGAAGGGAATGGAGTAGGGATGGAAATGGAAATGACCTTCCGGTGCATCCCTGCTGATGTCCGACCGTGGCCGTGGGGAGAGGCCTGTGGCTTCCATGCTGGTCACAGCTGGAGGGAAAACAGTGGGGACAGAGGAGGTGACCCCTTCAGAGTCCACTGGGCATCTTCTGGAAAACTTACTCCCAGATCCTATAATTCTGCCTCTCTCCCACCACCATGGGTGAACGCTACTCTGGATTTTTTTAAATTCCATCTAAATCTACATATTTTTCTTTCCAAAAAAATGGGTATTGTTCTAAACATACTGAATTGCAGTTAGCACTTTTGCTATATTGTAAACAGCTTCCTGCGTCAGTTCATATAAACTGACCTACTTCTTTTTAAGTGCTGTGTGCTCTTCCTGTATATGACCACACTATCATTTAAGTAACTGGTCCCCTTCAGGTGGACACATGGCTTGTTTCCATCCCTGTACCTGAGTCTTTGTCCACTTGCAGGAGTGTTTCTGGAGAGGAATTCCTAGGAGTGAAGGATTTGGGTGAAAGGGTAGGGACATTTTAAATTAGAATCAACTGGGCATTGTTGACCTTGAAAAATGAGATATGACAACCTCTGTTCCCAGGGTCAAATGGATTCTCATGATGCCAGACCAGTGGGCAAAACTAAAAGATCTTTCGGGAATTGGTGATTTTGCTCATTTAGGGGCCAGGATAAAGGTTGAGAAAGAGATGGAGTGGTTTTGGAACATGGGACATTTAGCCTCATCCTCACTGATGGTGACAGCGGTGTGACTTGGGAGGTACTCAGGAAGGTAGTGATAACCTCCTTTGCCGCCTCTGCTGGTGATAACAACAGCTACCATTGAGTGCCAACAATGCCCGGGCACCCGGGACTTGCTGTCCGACCCAGCGCTGGGATTCCGGCTCTGCTGTCAATGAGCTCAGGACTTGGGTGTGTTTTCTAAACCCCTTCCTGGGGAAACAGGGCCATCACACATAATATAAAGTGCTATTTAAATGTCAGTGTCTTCATTAATCATGAATTTGAGGTTTATTTAAAGCTGATCAAAGTGTTCTTTTCCTCTCCCCCGACCTCTACCACAGGGCTCAGAGCCCTGAGACCCTGTTTTTTTCCTCTTTGCTCTTTGGCCTTGGGAAAGTGATTAAACCTTTCTAAGCCAGAGTTTCCTTTTCTGAAAACTTGAGGAAGGCACAATTGTGTAAAAGGCCCAGCCTCGTGGTGATCAGTAGCATCTTCAGCCAGATCACATCCATCTGGTTTGGAACACCTAAGCAGAGGTGCTCTGCTGACTTTTAGACAGAGTGAAGAGGGACTCTAGATAGAGGCACAGGTAGGTAGGTAGGTAGTAGGAAGGACAGGTAGATAGGTCATAGGAGGAAGATGAGAAGGGCGAGATGTTTCATCCTCCAAATGCTTTTTCTTCCTAGCCAGGAGGGGAGAGCGCTGTGCCCTCAGAGCCCAAGGACACAGAATGTGGAGAGCTGACATAGGACATGCCTTAGAAGCCAAGGAACTGTCCTAGATAGCAGACAGGGAGGAGCTTGTGCTTATCCAAAAGGGGAATGAAGGTTCCATTTATATTCAGCCACCCTCTACTGCAGAGAAATCAAGAAATATTCATGAGATGCAAGCATTGGACAGCAAGTTTTCTCTGTCATCATCAAGAATGCCTGGATTCCTCAGAGAAGAGGCAGAGCATGGTTTTTCTCGCTTTCTCAAACACAGACCCGTCACTATGTATTGGAGGCAGAGGTTGGAGGATGACGATAATTTCAACAGGGTGGTTAAGACTATGGAGTTGGAATCCTGGCTGTACCACTGGAAAGCTGTGTGACATTGTGCAAATCCCTTAACCTCTCTGAGCCAGGGATAATAATGTCTTTCTCGCAGGCTTGCTATAAGAATTAAATGAGATAAATGCTTAGAACATAGTAAGTGCTCAATACATGGTAGCTCTGTGAGGTCTGGTAGCCCCTGAAATAACAGCTGTGTGTTATTGCCAAACTCTAGCAAGCAAGTATGATCCACAAACTCAAGCTTTCCCAGTAACCGCAGACACCACTGCCTTGATGTGCTAACCATCCCTAATGAGTACTATCGTAGTCAGTTAAGTAAACAAGCAATTAGTGCGCCGGCAGAAGGCTCTTCCTCGGCACGTCCATTCATCTGCTGGTTGTTAGTTCACATTAGTTGGAAGCTGATTAACTGCATGTCCCAACAGGCGCTGGGCAGCTTCACTTCCGAGCCAGGCCTGCGCATCCCGAGCCTGCCTTGACATGCCCTGGTCTCCTCCCCTCTAGGGGTGCACAGGCCGAGTCAGTGTTAGCAATGTGAAGACGTCTGGAAGGAAGCCAGGAAGGGATGGAAAAAGTCCAAAACCCCATCAACGATTGCCCTCAATGCAGTCAGGAGTGTTAAGGTGGTTTGAGGCTGACGAGAAACTTTGACGAATAGTGAAAACTTTAGAAATTGCTTTAGAATTGTTCAGAACAATAGGAGGTGAGGGGGCAAGCAGAGGCGTGCAGGCTGCCGGGGTTCCTGGTTTTATGCACCGTTGTTCTAATTGGTGGCATTTTTGCTTCGTGATTTATTTTGAGCACAGCTCAACGTTACTGCTAGTATTTTTAGTATTGCGCTTACTATTGTGAACGTTATTGTCAGATAATTCAATCAGAGTTGTATCGAGGTGTCTAGAAGTGGGCACAGGGCCTGGCACAAAATCTCCATGTGAATGTGTGTTTCTAAGCGCACACACAAACACATACACAAACACACACACCAGTCTTCAAGCCTTATGCTCTCCAAGTGTGCTTCTAAGAAAGACCCAGGGTGAGGCCACGCGGATCAGAATTCTTAACATGATTAGTAAACTTGACTGTTTGTAACCTAAGCCCGTGATCCAGTAACTAAGTGGTTTAATTACGTTTATCACTGCTACCCCAAGCCAGGCACCTCTGAGGATTACTGCAGCTAATTCAATATCCTCTCTAAGAAGTGTCCCTGGGGAATGTGATCCTGCTCCAAGGAGCCACCTCCAGCCTCTCCATTCACCACCACGCCCCCCTGGCTGGGGTGTTTGTGCTTGTCTCCCGAGTTGGTCTCCGGAAGCCTGCTGATGGGTTAATCCCTCCTCTCTCCCTGTCTCCCTCCTGGCGCTTGGCTGCTGTGTCCATTGGAAACCATCTCATCCTCCCCCTGCCTCCTCCGGCTCCTTCCACCCCCTGCTGAGCACTTTTAATTTGCCTGGAATAATTGATTCTGTCGTCTTCTTGCACCTCATTTTCTCCTGGCTTTTATTTATCACCTTTAAACCTCTCCTTGATACACACAGGCTCTGTGTCCTGTCTGTGGGAAGAAGAGAGAGTTGGGTACTTGTCATTGGCTGCGGTGTGGCCAGCAGGCAGGGGACGCACCTCTGCTACTGGAATCCACAGTTTGCACATCTCCCTCATGCACTGGTGACCTCATGGCTGCGCCCCCAAGTTTAGAAAGTGCCTGGCACACAGGAGAGTAGTGAACGGCTGCAGAAGAGAGGGAGGAATGAATGAGTGAAACGTGCCTGTGTTTGCCGTCTCTGGCACGTGCACCTGGCTTTTCACCTGGTGGTGAATGCCCCTCCCCTCTGCCTCACTCCCATTGACCATTCACAACGGGACCCAAAACCCATTTCCTCTGTAAAGCCCTCCCTGGTCACCGTTACCTTTGTGCAGTGCATGAAAAAGATAAGGTTTATATTGAATCTACTGCACAGAGAATTGTCCAGGTCCTTTGGGAGCTGAAGGACAGCCTGGGCAAGCTGCAGCCTTCCATCTGCCTGATACTGATACAGAAATCTGCCTTTCTTTCCTCAGTAGCTCTTACAAAGCCTCCACATCTTTCTTGGAAAAATGATGCTATAGCCACAGAGCCAAGGCAAATGCATTAGAAATAGGAACCACTAACTTTTTGATCTAGGCTCTTTGGCTATTTTTAAGTTATTTAAGCTGCTACCATCTCCTTCTTCTACTGATCCGGTAGGGTTAGCAATTGGTTGGGGTGGGTATATTTAAGTAGGAATGTGAGAGCTCCTGTGGGTTTGGGATTTTGTAGACAGAGTCAGATCTGTGCTTGGCACTGTAGTACTTTTTTTTATTTTTTGGCTTTGGGGCAGTTCTGCCAACATCCCCCCTACCCGACCCCCACCAGCATCACAGTCTTCTGCTGATCTGATATAGCTGAGGAAAGATGCAGATCACTCCAGAGCTCCAGAGTAGCTGACTCTGGATGCTGGCAGCTGAGGTGCTCGCAGGAAGCGCCTCCTCTCTCCTGTGGCTGTGGCCATGGGCTGGGGGAGGAGGTGGGCAGTGGGGCCCGAGATCTTCCATTTGCTTGGCTCACATGTGGTGTCAAGGAGCCACAGAGATGCAAACAGTCCTGCTTCTGTCCCTGTGCCACCCACTTTTGTGGAAACCATTTGGGTGCTGGGCTCAGAGCAATCTGTAGAGCTTTCTAGGCAGGACGAGAGGGTGTACAAAGCAGAGGAACTCCCCAGAATGGGTCACACCAAAAGGCCTGCGTTTGTCCAGCTGAGATTAGCCCTGCACAGTGAGCACAGCCGTGGAGAGGACAGACAGAAGGAAGAAGGCAAACAGCTCCAACGCTGCTTTGTAGTCGGGTGTTCTCACTAAGGCACGATGCAGAGACGAGGCCCCCAGCAGCAAGGCCTTCAGCATCTCAGCCTTGGTGGGACTCCACCCCATGGGCTCTGGGGGTGCAGGGGAAAGGTTCAGAATCATTTTTTTTTGACAAATTTATTGAAATATAGTTTACATTGCATGCCATTACTCCATTTTAAGTGAACAATTAAATGATTATTAGTAAATTTACCAAGTGGTACAGCTATTCACATAAATCAGTTTTAGAAGATTTCCTTTCCCCTATTAAGTCCCCTAATTCCCATCCCCAACTACATTTCAAGCATGCCCCTCCCCATCACAGTGCTCTCCACATCCCCCAACTGTGGCTCTACCCCCCAACCCCCAAACCCTGGTGGACACCACCACCATTTGAGCACCGTAGTGTTTATCAGTCAGTACCAATTTGATGGCGAGTACATATGGAGCCCATTCTTCCGGTCTTGTGTCACCTCACTTGGAATAATGGGCTCGAGCTGAATCCAGGATAATATAAGCGGTGCTAGCTCACTGTCATTTCTTAAAATTGAGTAGTATTCCATTGTAAACATAGACCAAATTTTAATAATCCACTCATAAATTGACAGGCACTTGAGTTGTTTCCACGACCTAGCAATGGTGAATTGTGCTGGGAAAGGGCATTTTTATTTCTCATAAGCTTTCTGCATTTTGTATTGAGAGGCTGCTGTCAGCA
>CAUYRT010083273.1:0-30459 GCA_963574885.1 Lepilemur ruficaudatus
CCTCAGCCTCCCAAGTGGCTGGACTACAGGCATGCGCCACCATGCCCAGCTAATTTTTTCTATACATATCTTGGCCAATTAATTTCTTTCTACTTATAGTAGAGACGGGGTCTTGCTCTTGCTCAGGCTGGTTTCAAACTCCTGACCTTGAGCGATCTGCCTGCCTCGGCCTCCCAGAGTGCTAGGATTACAGGCGTGAGCCACCGCGCCCGGCCTATACCACATTTTCTTTATCTATTCATTCATCAATAGACATTTAGGTTGTTTCTACCTCTTGGTCATTGTGATTGATGCTGCAGTAATAAAAGGTTTATAACTATGTCTTCAAGATGTTGTTTTCAATTCTATTGGATATATATTCAAAAGTAGTATTGCTAGATCATATGGTAATTCTATTTTTAATGTTTTGAAAAATGCCCATACTATTTTCCATAGCAGATGCAGCATTTTTTACACCCACCAATAGTGCACAAGGGTTCTAGTTCTCTACATTCTCACCAACATGAGTTATTTTGTTTTTTCATTTATTGTTTCTTTGTGTTTTGCTTTTTTAAAATAGTGGATATCCTAATGGGTATGACGTGATATTTCACTGTGTTTTGACTTACATTTGCCTAATGATTAGTGAAGTTGGGCATCTTTTTATATGCTTGTTGGTCATTTGTATAACTTCTTTGAATGAATGTCTATTCAAGTCTTTTGTCCATTTTTAATTCAGTCTTTTTTTTTTTTGCTGTTGAAATGTATGAGTTCTTTATATACTTTGGATATTAACTCCTTATCAGATACATGGTTTGCAAATATTTTCTCCATCCATAGATTGCCTTTCACTCTGTTGATTGACTCCTTTGCTGTATAGAAATTTTTAAGTTTGAGTTAGTCCCATTGTTCTATTTTTGCTTTTGTTACCTGTGGTTTGGTGTCATATTGAAAAAAAGTATTGTCCAGATCAATGTGAAGAAGCTTGTTCCCTATGTTTTCTTCTAACGATTTCACAGTTTCACATCTTACATCTAATTCTTTAATCCATTTTAAGTTGATTTTTGTATATGGAAGGGTCCAACTTCATTTTTGTCATGCGGATATTCAGTTTTCTCAACATCATTTGTTGAAGAGACTATGCTTTCCAAGTTATGTAGTCTCAATACCCCTACTGAAGATCATTTAAGCATATACCTGTGGGCTCTTTATTCTGTTTCATTGGTCTATATGTCTGCCTTTATTCCACTGCTATCCTACTTGGATTACTGTAGCTTTGTGATATATTTTGAAGTCAGAAAGTGTGACGTTTCTAGCTTTGTTTTAATTGCTTGAGATTGTTTTGGCTATTTGGTGTCCTTTGAGATTCATATGCATTTTATATATTTTTTTTCTATTTTTGCAAAAAAAAAATGCCATTGGCACTTTGGTAGGGATTGATTGCATTGAGTCCATACATTGCTTTGGGTAGTGTGGACATTTTAATACTGTTAATAAATCTTCCAATCCATGGACATGGGATGTGTTTCCATTTGTTTTTGTCTTCTTTAATTTCTTTTAGTAATGTTTTGTAGTTTTCAGTGTATGAGTCTTTCACTTTCCTAGTTAAATTTATTCCTAAGAATTATATTCTTTGTGATGCCATTGTAAATGAGATTGTTTTCTTAATTTCATTTTTAGATTATTCATTGTTAGTGTATAACAACAAATTATTTTTGTGTGTAGACTTTGTAACTTTGCTGAATTCTTTCATTAGTCTTTACAGTTTTTTTTTGTTGTGATGTCTTTAGGGTTTTCCATGACATTTATAAGATAATATCATTATCAGAGAGAGTTTTCCTACTTCCTTTTATATTTGAATGCTTTTTTTTTTTTTTTTTGCTCTGGCTAGGACTTCCAGTACTATTAATATGTTGAATAGGATTGGCAAGAGTGAGCATTCTTACCTTCTTTCTGATCTTAGAGGAAAAGCTTCAACTTTTTCACCAATGAACATGATGTTAGCTGTGGGCTTTTCATATATGGATTTTATTATGTTGAAGTAGTTTCCTTCTATTCCTAGTTTGTTGAGTATTTTTATCATGAAATAGTGTTGAATTTTGTCAACTGTATCTTTTTGCATTTATTGAGATGACCATGCAGTTTTTATCCTTCCTTCTGTTAATGTGGTGTATCACATTGATTGATTTGTATATTACACAATCTTAGAATTTGAGGAATAAATCCCATTTGGTCATGATGTATAATTCTTTTCAGGTGCTGTTGAATTCAGTTTGCTAGTATTTTGCTGAGGAATTTTGCACCAATACATGATGGTTAATTTTATTTGTTAACTTGACTGGCCTAAGGGATGCACAGATAGCTGGTAAAACATTATTTCTGGGTGTGTGTGTGAGGCTGATTCTGAAATAGATTAGCATTTGAATCAGCAGACTGAGTAAAGAAGATTGCAATGCAGGTACAATCAATCCATTGATGGCTTGAATAGTACAAAATTATAAAGAAAAAGACATTTTCTTCCATTTGAGCTCAGGCATTCAGCTTCTCCTGCTCTCAGACATTAGTGTCCTGGCTGCTGTGACTTCAGATTCAATCTGGGAATTATACCATTGGTACCATTGGTACCTCCCTTCCAACTCTTTAAGGTTTCTTAAACCTTTCTTAAGTCTTTGGACTTGGATTTACATCATCAGTCCCCTGATCCTCAGGCCTTCGGACTTAGACTGAATTGTACTATTGGCTTTTCTAGTTCTCTAGTTTGCAGATGGCAGATAATGGGACTTCTTAGCTTCCATAATCTCTCTCTTTCTCTCTTTCTCTCTCTCTCTCTCTCTCTCTCTCCATATATATGTATCCACCTATTGGTTGTTTTTCTGGAGAATGCTCACTACTAATACAATATTCATCAGGAACATTGATCTGTAGTTTTCTTGCAGTATCTTTGTTGGCTTTCTTATCAGGGTACTCCTGGCCTTATAAAATGAGTTTGGAAGTATTACTTCCTCTTCAATTTTTTTGTAAGGATTTGAGAAAGGTTAGTATTAATTTCCCCTTTAAGATTTTGGTAGAATTTTGAAGGTATCTGGTCCTGGGCTTCTCCCTGTTGGGAGATTTTTTTAATTTTTTATTATTTATAATTTCTTTTTATTTCAGCATATTACAGGGGTACAAACATTTAAGTTACTATATTGCCTTTGCCCCACCCAAGTCAGAGCTTCAAGCATGTCCATCTCCCAGATGGTGGGCACCACACCCAGTAGGTGTGAATATACCCATTCCCTACTCTCCCCTCCCACCTGCCTAACATCTGATGAATGTTACTACGATATGTACAATCCCATTAGTCATAGGTCTATTCAGATTTTTTGTTTCTTCAGATTCAATTTTGGTAGGTTACATTTTTCTAGGAATTTATCCATCTCTTCTAGGTTATCCAATTTTTTGGCATACAATTGTTCATAAGAGTTTCTTACAATCCTTTTTATTTCTGTCCTTTTATTTCTGTAGTGTCTCTTTAATTTCTAATTTTTTTTGTTTGAGTCTTATATTCTTTTTCTTAGTTTAGCTAAGGATTTGCTAAATTTATTGATATTTTCAGAAATCTAACTCTTAGTTATGTTGATTTTCTATTATTTTCTCTGTTCTCCATTTCACTTATTTCTACTCGAATCCTTATTATCTCATTTCTTTGGTTAAATTTGAGTTTAGTTTGTTCTTCTTATTACTTGAGTTGTAAAGTTAGGTTGTTGATTTGAGATTTTTATTGTAGGTGTTTACTACTATAAATTTCTCTTTTAATATTGCATTTGCTTAAAACATAAATTTCAGTATGTTATGTTTTTCATTTCATTTGTTTCCAGACATTTATAAATTTCCCTTGTGATCTTTTTCTGTGACTCATAGGTTATTCAAGAGTATGCTGTTAAATTTCCACATATTTGTGAATCTTCCATCTGTTCTTTTGATTTCTAGTTCCATTTAACTGTGGTCAGAAAAGATACTTGGTGTGGTTTCAGTCTTTTAAATTGTGTTCAGACTTGTTTTGTGACCTAACATATGACCTATCCTGGAGAACGTTCTTGTGCACTTGAAAACAATATTTATTCTATTGTTGTTGGATGGAATGTTCTATATATGTCTGTTAGATTCAGTAAGTATATATTAATAGTGTTGTTCACATCCTCTGTTTCCCTACTGGTCTTTTTTTTTTTTTCTGGTTGTTCTATCTATTATTGAGAGTGAGGTATTGAAATCTCCTAATATTATTGTGTTACTGTCTATTTCTCCTTTCAATTCAATATTTGCTTCACATATCTAAGTGCTCCTTCTGGCCTCCAAAATTTCTACAGAAAAATTCACTGATAATCTTATGGGAGCTCTCTTGTATGCTATGAATTGCTTTTATTCTTAGTGCTTTCAAGATTCTCTCTTTTCCTCTGATTTTTGATGGCTTGATTATAATATACCTAGGTGTGGACATCTTTGGGTTCATTGTAGTTGGAATCCATTAAGCTAACTGAATTTGGATGTCCATTTCCTTCCTTAGATTTGGAAAGTTTTCAGCCATTGTTTCCTTCAAACGAGCCCTCTGCTCCTTTGTCTCTTCTTCTTCTGAGAGTTCTAGAATACCTACATTTTCCCACTTAGTGGTGTCCCATAACTCCCACAGGCTTCTTTTCTTCATTCTTTTTTCTTTTTGCTCTTTTGACTTGATAATATCAAATAAGCTATCTTTGAGTTCACTGATTTTTTATTCTACTTGATCAGGCATGCTGTTGAATTTCTACAATAAATTTTTGAATTCAGTTATTGTATTCTTTACCTCTAGAATTTTTCTCTTTTTTAATAGTTTCTATCTATTTCTTGATATTCTCATTTTGTTTAGATTCTAGTTGTGTTTTTTTGTTTTGTTTGTTTTTTTGTAGCTCATTGAGATTCAACAACAGTTATTTTGAATTTGTTGTAAGGTAATTCACAGATCTCCAGAGTTGGCTTTTGAAGATTTATTTTTCTTTGGGCCATGTTTCCCTGTTTCTTCACATGCTTTGTTATTTTTTACAGGGATTTGTGTATTTGATAAAGCATCCACTTCTCCCAGCCTTTGTGGACCGGCTTTGTACAGGAGAAGACTTTTGCCAATCATCCCAATTAGTGATTCTGTGACCTTTCAAACTTTTTCTGAGGATATATTGGGATTGTGTATGTAATTTCCTAATAGAAGAGGTATTCTGGGTCCATTTTCAGAAGCTTGTAATACCTTCTCCCTCTCGTGACTTTCTGTGGTACTGAACGTTTTTGGTACTGCAACAAGCCCCAGACTTCTCCTCTGTTCTTAGCAATCCCCAAGCATACAAAGTATGCCAGAGCTTTATCAGAACTGTGAGTCAAGTAAGACAGAAACAAATCCCTCAGATGGCTCCTTCAAAAGCCAGAATGTTGGATGTGTGTTTCACTCCTCTCTCTCACAAGACAGAAGCTGTGAGTTGGGTGTTTTTCTCTATGACATGAAACTTTGCCAGCTTAGAGGAAGGGCTATCACAAATAAAATGCATTTGCCTTTCTTCTTTCTTTGAATGTGTTTGTTCTTTGCTTGACACTTGCCTCAGGTATGGTAACTTCTTAACTGGTTTCTGGAGTTCTCATAAAGGCTTTTAGAAAAGTATATTGTTATTAAGTCAGTGTCTTAGTGGAGGAATGACTTCTGAGGCTTCTTATTCCACTATCTTGCTCATGTCAGTTTGAAAGTTTGATTTCTTTACACAAAATCTGAAGTATCCTGAGAATAGTCCTTAAAATAAAATAACTTGTGGGAAAGTTTTGATAGTGAGTCTTATATATTCATCATTTGGAATACAAATTCTGTTTGTATTATTAAAATGAATATAGAAAACTCAGTGATGGCTTTCAGTTATGAAGTCATGTACAATACCTATCACATAGAAGGTGCTCAGCAAAGGTTTGATTTCTTCGCTTATAAGAATAAAATGTTTCAATGTAAACATAATTTCATTGTACTTTATGTGTAGCATCATTGAAATATTTATAATTTAGAAATAATTTTACTGTAGCTTACTTATGATAGGTTAGCAAACTGAGAATTAGATTTCATCAAATGTAATATGAGTTAACATGGAAAATTTTCATTTTCACCTATGATAGTTAATTTATGTGTCAATTTGACCATGCCGATATTTGAAGAATCATCCTAGGTGTGTCTGTGAAGTTGTTTTTGGTGAGATTAAGATTTAAATCAACAGGCTGAGTAAAGCAGATTGCTCTTCCTAACCTGGGTAAGCCTCATCCAATCAATTTAAGGCTAAAATAGAACAAAAAGGCTTACCCTCTCTTGAGTAAGAGAATTCTTCCTGCTTAACTGTCTTTGAACTGGGACTCAATCTGAAACATTGGCTCTTCCTGTGTCTTGATTCTGCCAGCCTCTGTCATCAACTCTCCTGGTTCTCAGCCCTTCAAACTTGGACAGAAGTAAATTTTTAGCTCTCCTGGGTCTCCAGCTTACCAATTCACCCTAAAGATCTTAGGGCTTTTCAGCCTCCATTATTAAATAAGATGATTCTTTATAATAAATCTGTATCTATCCATTTATCTATCTATCTTTTCATCTATTTAATTGGTTCTGTTTTTCTGAAAAATCCTGACTAAGGCACTCACCTAATATGCTGTGGTACAGAGAACTCTAAAAAAATGTTCATGATTATTAGACATCTTAAAAGGACCCCTTGAGTATATATTTAGATTTAGCACCATTTTATGTGTTTCAGTAGTTCATTGACATATTAAGCTGTTCTATTATATATACTTGCAGGTCTACACAGCAAAATTTTAGCTTCTCAGATTATAACAATAAAGTTCAACAATTGGGGAAAGTTGCTTTCTTTCTTGTTACTTTACTATTTATTTATATATGAATACATATATATAATAGATCTCAACATTAGAAAATAGTCAAAGGTTGATTCTATTTCAATTTTTATTTCTGTTACATTGCTGATTTTTACATTTAAAAATCAACCTCTTGTCTCTATTATTTCTCCTGGCTTACTAATAATTTTAAAAGTCAAGACTATATGATATTCAGATGATTGACCAGACTATTTGCTGCAAGTAAATGTGCATTGATATTCAGTGCAATAATGGCTAACTTAATAGGGAATGCTAGATTCTTCCAAGCATATACTTGAACTTTGCACTACATAGAGTAAAAAAGTGATAATAATAAATATCATTGCTTATATTTTGTAGAAACAGGAGGAGAGTACAATCAAAGATATCAAATGTCAATAGGGACAAAAAATTTTTAAGAAAATCTGCTACCAAGATTTGCTTTGCACTCATTCTTTTATTTTAGCATATCCTTGTTACCTAAACTTTTCGTTCTCTAAGAAGATTCTTTAACAAGTATTATTAACTGTCACATGTTAAAAAAAATCACATTAACCCAAATTTCAATAGGAAAAAATTATATAATTAATCTGATTAATTCTCTATAGTTCTTCATGAATTTGTTAATGTTAATTTGAGTGAAATGCACTTATTTTGTCATAAAAATTTTTAAAAGGGCTAGAAGAAACAATGAGATCCCACAAATGTCAGAAACCTCCAAGCTAAAAGCCACCATGGCAACAAAATCATATTCTAAAGAAAGTGTCAGAAATTGTACATATTTTATTTGATGAATTGATGTGGCTGATTAACACTGTAGGATGGAGGAGAGAGCAAAATGTCAGCAGCACCATAAGAAACAACACGAAGAAAAATACCAAAACATAAAATAACTAATGGAAATTGTAAGGCAAACCAGATCATAAACCATAGCAAAATAATCTATATTATTTCATATGTTTGTCATAATCACTATTTAAATACAAATCTTTAATTAATGATTTAGACAAGGAGCTTTCAAGGAAGCTATGAAATAAAATCCAGATGTAAAGATGTTTTCTGATGGAACAATAGATCAAGAGCCCTATTATTTTGTACAAACTAATACCATTTCAACCTCAACCATAATGAATTTCTCCAGGGATCAAAATTAGAACACTTTAGTAATATAAATTAAGTGGAATTTATATTATTTAAGAAAAATATTTCCCAATTAAATAGAATAATTTATAGATTTTCATTCAGTAGTACATGTTTAATTTCTTATAGTCAGGATTGCATACTCTTTGGGAGCATATATACATTGGTTTGATGGGGATGCCACTCAGAAAATGAAGATACAATTCATCATCCTGGAGGATCTATTTTCCTTTGAGATTTTTTAAATACAATTTTCAATTTTTTCCCCTTAAAAGATTTTGTGCCATGCTAGAGCAAATAAAATATGAATCTTTTTTTTTTTTACATTTTTTACTTTTCTGAAGATTTTTGCATTACTGTGTGAAAAAAGAAAGAAAACATGAGTGAGAGACAGAGGAGAGAGAGAGAGGGAGAGGAGAACATTTCAATGTGCAGTGAGGGATTAGAAAATTTGGTATTCCTATGTTCTCTAAGAAGTTGACATTACTACCACATTCTCACCAAAGGAAAATGTTAAACTATATGTATCCAACATCATTGTGCTAATATGCTTACAGAGGACATAGTTGGCTTGAACAGAGATTTCCTACTGAGATATGAAATATTCCATTACTTGGTGTTTGAAAAAATACTTAAGACAGATTAGTATAGGAATTGTTTTTGTTTTATTCTATATTATAACACTTCTCATAAATCAGTTCAATTAATTTCCTGCAGCAATCATATTTCATCAATATTTTGTTTATAAACTCAGTTGTATAAGTTGACTTTCCCTTCAAGTTCAGCTAATGTTCTTTATAGAAATATAGTAAAGTGGTATTATGCTCTCTTCCTTTTACCTCAACAGCCTTGCTCCCTGACAACACATACTCTCTCTCTCTCTCTCTCTCTCTCTCTCTCTCTCTCTCTCTCTCTCTCTCTCTCTCTCTCTGTCTCTCTCTCGTGCTCACGTATGCCTCTGAAATAAATTCTAACCCAAACAATTTCTCTACCCTTTGGAAGTCACTGGCTTAAGAAAAACTAGTGAATAACTGTAAGAAAACAAATACCCATATTTTGCAGGAAATGCACTTGAAGTTTTGTTTGCAATTATATGTAGATAAAAATCTTGGCTACAGGAAATATTACAGTAGAAAGCATAATCAAAGTGAACATCTTATTTTCTGAAGTATCCATCTAGGTCAATTTCTGAATTATCTTACAGTGTGAAGGTCATAGTATTGGATAAAATCTGGTGATGCCTTGTAGTATAGAAAAGAATATATTTTCATATGCTTAAAAGACACTCTAAAGCAGCTGGCTGTTTTCATTCAAAGTGTTTATGGTTTTGCTTATGGATATATTATAACCAAAATTAATTACTTTGACTAGTTTCTCTCCAATAGGACTGTGAATCCAGTCTTTTTCTGACTAGCGGCTCTACATATTTACCCAACTGCATAAACATTCAGACCCTGCTTCAGGTGGGACTTATGTTTGTAACACTTCAGTACAAAATATCTGCTTTTGAATCTGAGGCTCTTATTTTGAGCATTCTAGTTAGAAACAGTGACTAGGTGTGGTGGCTCACATTTATAATCCTAGTACTCTGGAAGGACAAGACAGGAGGATCTCTTGAGGTCAGGAGTTTGAGAAACAGTGGACCATTATTTGACACTCCTTTAGAACATTTGATTATTGGTTTATTGAAGTTATTTTAAAAAGCATTATTCTTCATTTTCCTCATTGGTCTTCATTTTAGAGACAAAATGTCTGAATTAAGGAAGTTAGAATGAGAAAACTTAATTGGAAAAATTTTCTTGGTTTACATCATAAAAGCAACTAAATTTTAGAAAGGCTTTTCAACAAATGAAACTCACTTTCACTGCTGGTGATTGATATCAACTTTCTGTTAAACTGTTTCTTAGTGTCAACTAAATCTGAACATATGTAAACCCCATGTTCCAGCAAGCAGTTCCAGCAACCACTCATAGTAAAGGAATGCAGACAGCTTCCATAAAGATATTGGAAAAGCAAAAAAAATATGGATTCTTCCTTGGGGGCTACCAGAAAGGAATGCAGTCTTTCCAGCACCTTGGTTATACCTCAGTGAGAACCATTTCATACTTCTTATGTCCAAAAGTGTAAGATAAATATGCAGTGTTTTAATCCATTAAATTTTCAGTAATTTTTTATAAAAGCCATAGAAAACTAATACAGACCTTTGTACTAGAAGTGGGGTGCTGCTGTTACAAATACCTAAAAATGTGGAAGTGGCCTTGGAATGGGCACTGAGGGAAAGGTAGAAGAATTTTGAGAAATATTATAGGAAAAGCCTAGATTACTTCTAAATATAGATGTTAACAACTCTGCTAGTGAGAACTCAGAAAAAAATAAGGAATGTGTTATTAAAAACTGGAGAAAAAGGAAACCCTTGATACATATAGTGGTAGAAAACTTAGCAGAATTGTGTTTTGTAGTTATGTGGAAACAGAACTTGTAAGTAATTAGGTTAGATATGTAGCTGAGGAGATTTCCAAGAAAATGTTGAAGATAGGCCCTGGTTTCTTCTTGTTGTTTATAGTAAAATGTGAGAGGAAAGAGAGAAAATGGTACAAATCTATTAAACACAAAGGACAAGTATTTGATGACTTTGGAAATTCTCAACCTATCCAGATTGCAACTGATGCTAAAATTAAGAGAGTCACTGTCAGGAAAATGTGCTCCGAAAACAAACAAACAAAAAAATCCAAAACAAGTGAGGGTGTGGTTGGACAATATTTTGCTAATCTCATCAGAAGTCAAAAATAGAGAGATCTGAGAAAAATCACACTTATGCAGAGAACAGTAACAGTTTCAATGACTACAGATTTTTCATCAGAGATAATGGAAGCCAGAACAGAATAGATCATCCTGAAAGTGCTGGTTTCTGGGAAGGATCTGTGGAGGAGCTTCTTGTGTAAAGGAGTGAATTTGTGTGACATACATGGGACACCCATGTATGGGTCTTGAAAATTTTATACCAGCAGAAACACTGCCAATTTGAATGAGAGAGGAAAGAGAAAGTACAAAATAAAGGTAGGCTGCTAGTCTCCCACAATTCTATAGGTAAGATGGAACTACTCAGCTGTAAAGACACATTACTTTTCACAAAAGGAAGGATTACTCAGGATGGATCCCTGATCCCAGAGCATGGTGTGTCAAATTATGGAAGACTATTTTCAGGTATTGAAAACAAATGAAATTTGATTGGTTGGATTTTGAAATTTCATGAGACTGGTGACCTGTCAGTAACCAAATATTCTGTATCTATTGGAAATATTTTTAAAGAATGAAGACAAATTAAAGATATTTTCAGACAAAAGAAAACAAAGAAAACTCATTGCAAGTAGAGTAGTACTACAGAAAAATGCTAAAGGACATTATTCTGGAAGATGGCAAGTGATACCGGAGGGAAACTTGATTCTTTAGGAAGGGATAAAGCACATCAGAAATGGCAAATATGTAGATAAATGTAAGAGGCTATTCTTTCCCCTCTTGATTAATTTAAAATATAAATAATTGCTTAAAGGAAAATTATGACATTTGGTTGTAGGGTTTATAGCATATATAAATGTGATACATATGAATGGGATAAAGGATGAAAAAATAAATGGATCTATATGACTACATGGTTTTTATATATATGTGAAGTGGTATAATATTGATTGTAACTAGATCGTGAAAAGTTGAGAATATAGTCCCTAGAGCACTCACCTAAAAATAATTCAAACAAGTACACCTGAAAAGCCAATAGATAAAAGTTATTATCAATAAAACTTTGGGAAAACACAAATTTATGTAAGTAGAACAGCCATGGAAAGAAATTGGCCATCTAATTTTCACAATGCAATGAGAAAGAGCTATATTTATGTTTACTCAAATATTTATTAGCTCTGAGGCCTTAAACTTTAGCCAGAAAAATTTAAATGTCATATACTAAAGACTGTAAGGCATATTGAACATTGTAACTCTATTCAAGGGCAGAAAATGGCCTGCACACCTATTTAGGCAAAGGTTAATAATGATTATTAGTAATATTTATAAAAATACTGCCCTTGTAAAAGCATAGAATGGATGTGGCAATCATTTTAATTTTTTTTTCTAATTGAGGATTAAGGAATTTATCATTTTCAGAGGCAAAATTCTTCATTCTTATTTTTGGGGCTTCATTTTATAATTTAATTTTTTAGGCATCATTCAAAACAGATTTAGCATAAATAGTGATAGGAAGAGTGAAAAAAAAATGCTCTTAATGAATGAATTTAATTGCTAACAAACAAGTAGAGCTACAGTCTCAATTTTTTGCCTATGAACAAAAGCCAAAATTTCCTACTTTCTTAGGTACATGGTCTCTGAGTTGATAATGATATTTTATATGTAAGTCAAATTAAGTCACCTTGCCATTCTCTTCTGCAGTTATTTATTCGACATCTCACTAAGTCCAGAGGTTTCTGAGAACAAAATTTAAATATTCCAATTATTATGACATTTCCTTATGCAAACAAACAAATACTGAACGGTAATTGAGATAAATTCAATATCCTGTTCTGATTCTAAGCCTGGACCCTAATAAAACTGAAAAAATGGATATCTCATTCTGTGCATCATTTCACTGATAATAAAAGGGAAAGTTTAATCTAAAATTCAATCTATAGGTTAGTTTTTCAAAGCAGCCAAGAATAACTTTGAATCTAGGAAATAATAACAATAGATAGAGAAGAAAAAGGTAAATGCCACAGGAGAAATGTTTGAATATATTAGTATATGTGGCCTGATGTTAGAGTTCTACAGAGAAATGCCAATGAAAGAATTCTTAATCCAGCATAATGCTCTCCAAAAACTACAACCCAATGTATGTTATGCCTCAATTAAATAATGATAAAAACTATAACCCAGTATTTCAATGATATAATGTATTCACATATTATAAAATCACTCTTTTACTTATGAACTTGTATGGTAAGTTTTAAAGCATGATTATTTGCTTTCAATCTGGAAAAGAGAGTTGATTTCACAACTACCTATATTTCATTTAAAATTTTCCATTTTCACTTTAAAAATACATATGCTATCTAAAATGTTATTAATGCAGAATAATAGAGATTAATTATTGTGATACAGATTTCTCAGCAAAGTTCTAGATCTACGCAGTGCATTTTGAAATTTTCTAAGTTACTTTGCATGCCAAGTGTATACTTTTCATAAGTGATTACTTCTGAAAGAGTGCATTCTTAGGAACCACATTTGCAGACAAAATTAAATATTCATATTCCTCTTTTTTTGTTATTCTTGGTTTTTTCTGTTTTGTTTTTGTTTTGGGTTTTATTGGTTTACGAATGAGTTATCAATTTAGGCCAAGGCATAAATATTTGTGATTTTGGTCTCTGGATGAAAATGCACGCAGAGTAAAATATCTATTTTTTTCCAGCTTTATTGAGGTCCAGAATTGAAATCTTAATGGGGGGATTGAGCTTATCTCAATCACGAGTCAGCATTTGTTTGCCTACATCAAGACATGGCCTAGGCTGAATGAATTAAGTTAGAGCTCAGCGGCGTATGCCTGTGTAAATGCAGCAGGAGGGAGGCAGGGCCATGGTGGAGAGCAAACAGGCTCTGCCTCGGAAACCTCGTGCTTTTCTTGCACTTGCCGCACCAGATGCCATGTCTTTAGCAGCTGTTTAAATTTACTGAGCACTGCTGAATCCTGAGCCACAAGCAGTATGTCAGGCTGCTCCAAGGACAGAAAGGTAATATGAGTTCATTTCCTGAGACAATTACAGTTTTGTTAATATGCTTTCCTTGTGTGATTGTTTGCATAACATTCGATTTGGTAAATATTAAGGGCCTTATTGATGGGCAAAGCATGGTGAGGTATGTTAAGATAAAATGATATAATCCATCTCCAAGTTGCTTATAAAACAATAAGCATTGTTATGCAAGGTAGTATTAAGGCACTACTTATAGCAGAATTTTAAAATCAGGATGAATTTACATGCAAGGCACCTATGTCAATTATATGTACTAATCACCTTAGCAACTATATCTAAGATGCTACTTTGCGTACTAGCAACAGATACAAATGAAATCAGTGGAAACAACAGAAAAACATGCAATTTGCTTGCAAAATTAATTGTGCAGAAAATAATTGTAAGAATTTAGAGAAAGAGGAACACTTATTAACACTTATTAAGACAGGTGTAAAACAAATGCAAGTAAAGAAAGGTCTATTTGCTTTGATAGAACTATATACATGGAAAAACTACTCTCGTGAGCAGCGTTTGTCAAATTTTAATGTGCTGAGTGAACCTCCTGGGGATCTTGTTAGAATGTAGACTCTGATTTATCAGATCTGGGTTGAAGCAAGGTTCTACATGTCTAATAAACTCCCAGGTAATGCCAATGATGTTGGGCTCACAGACCACACTTTAGACCAATTTATAGACCAACTCCTCTCCAGCTTATCCCTCCCTCAGAAATTAGATTTATATTGCTCTCTGGCATATTGATAATGATGTTGTTTTAGGCAGGAACTTAATCTTTAGAAGTAAATGTCAATGCAATAGATGATACAGTTCCTTAGCTGCAAAACACAAAAGAAAGAACGTCTGCCTCCTTCAATTTATGGCCTTAGTGATTCCTTAGGATTTTAGCTATAAAAAGCAATCAATGTCATAAGGCTCTAAGGATGACATTTTTTTTTTAATAGTTCTCCTGTAGAAGCAACATTCTATTATTACCTCATTCCTGTTGTCTGTGGAATGACAGACTGCATGTTAAGAAACCAGCTGTCTGGTTGGCCTATCTCCAGGATCCTGAGTCAGGCCAATTTAGTAGTATGAAGTTTTAGACTGATTGGCCATTTACTTAAGAGTAATGTGCCACAGCGATGAACAGCAGTAATGAATTCCTGTGCCAAAATCTCTTAAACTCAATGAAGGAAATGGACTATTGAAGAAGGAAACCACTTGTCTGAGATCTGTGATTTTTGCAGTCCAGGTTTGCAAACGAACTAGAAGCACTTATTACAAAGACTTATTACAAAGTAAGTGCTAACTTTTATGGTAAACCATCCCTTTATCATTCTTAGTAAAGCTATCACACTTGGTTTTAGTGACAAAGAGGCTATGAGTGCAGGCTACACAAAAGATACCATCATAAAAAACACAGAATATCTGTCTTTTTCAGATAAAATTAATTTGAATCACATCTACAAATATGGTACTTTAGCATCTCAAAATATAGGTATTGATGATATTCAAGAAAGAGCTCATGTAGGCAATGGGATTAGAATAAATCTTTAAGAAGTAAACTACAGATAGGAAGAAGGTGGACTGATGTAGAGGCCATTTCATGCAGGTAGAAAGACAAGCCCAAGAGGTAGAAAAGCACAA
Organism: Lepilemur ruficaudatus; assembly: GCA_963574885.1. Classification (NCBI taxonomy): domain Eukaryota; kingdom Metazoa; phylum Chordata; class Mammalia; order Primates; family Lepilemuridae; genus Lepilemur; species Lepilemur ruficaudatus. The sequence goes on from CAUYRT010083273.1 coordinate 15,432, forward strand.
GAGTTAGTGCTGTCTTCCCAGGCAAACCAATGTAACACAGTGGCTGAGGGAGAAGTTTGGATTGACTCAATCCCCAATACAGTTAGGTCTCAGCACACATTCATAGGGGATCATGGGCCACACTGAGATAGTCCCATTCAGGTTTTGGCACATGCTGTAGGTATACAAACTTACAGTGCTCTATATATGACTTTGCTCAGTAAAGCTGTGGCCTCACATTCAACAGGTTGTGTGTATTTCTCAAGCCGTTATCTTCTTTATTCACAAAAAATCATTTTAAGATTTACTGAAAGTAGTTAGAACAGGGACTGAGTTTGGGGGTGGGAGGCAAAGAATAGATTATAATTCTTTCTCCCTTTACTATTGTATTCCTTACTAAAGGAGTGATAAAGTAACACTACACTTTACCAGTTTTCTTTATTTGTAGTAGTATTTTACTTTATAGCATTGGAATACTAAGAAAATTTACTTGAATAATAAAAGTAATAGTGATATTGGCATTGCACCTTGTGGTAGACAGAATAATAACCACTGAAAGATTTTCATACTCTAATCCCCAGATCCTGTGAATGTTACCTTACATGGCAAAAGGGATTTGCAGATGTGCCTAAACCCATAGAATGTACAACACCAAGAGTGAAACCTAATGTAAATTATGAGGATGATGTGTCAACGTAGGTTCATCAGTTGTGACAAATGTACAACACTGGTGGGGGATGTTGACAATGGGGTAGGCTATGCATGTTTAGGGGTATGTGGAAATCTCTGCACCTTCCTTTGAATTTTTCTATGAGACTAAAATTGCTCTAAAAGAACAAAGTCTTTAAAAAGACTTGGGATGGAGATAATGGACATTTAAAAGACATTAAAATACCTTCTTCACAATCAGTTATTTTCAATTTTTCTAATTTAGGGCTACTCAGAGGGTTTATTAAAAAAAAACACCATTAGGACCATGATTTCTTTTGGAAGATATTTGTCATGTGTCATAAATCTGTATGGCTGGTTTTAGATAGGGCATTAATTTTAAAAACATAGATTATATATTTGCTGTATTTCTATTTGTCATAGTCTGCATTTGGAATACAAATTATAATGATATAGTAATCTATATTCATTGTTTACTGGAACTAGACAAGTTTTCCTGAAATTTTTCTTTTTATTGGAAAACATTTTAATTAGATACAGCATAAATATATTTGTCAAATTGTTTTTCTGAGAATTCTAAGATAATTTTCTCCTGCTTGTCTCCATTCTACCTAATATTCAGCAAAAGTGAACATGATAAAATAATTTCTTGGTTTCACAGAATAGTACTAGGTAGAGCAATATCATAAATAAATAGAGCAAGACATAAAAAATCCTGAGTCTGGAGAAATAAAAGGCTAATCTAAACTGTAATTCCATGCAAGCATTCCCAGAATCAGGGGAAGCTGGTACACACCATTTTACTATTAATAATAATGCCCAAGGACTGTGTTTTAAGATCTTCAGAGGGTAAAAACTGAACAAGGGGCCATACCTATTGAATTATATAAGAGCAGGTTAGGTGTCTTTTATTTCCTTCTTAGAGATATGGATACAGGCTGTAGCGTTTTCTAAGATGTTACATTGTTTAAACGCACATATTTACGTTGGTACATATTTAGAAGAAAAATGGTTAGCTGCATATTCTAACAGTTTTAAGACAAATTCTATCTTTTTGGTTTAATAACTATGCATTACCAGCTGATTGCAGGTTTGTCTTCCTCACTAATGTTGGAATAAATTCTTTGTAGAAAGCAGTTTTGTTTTGTATATGCCACAAAGAACAGGTATAAATGTCAAATCTATGTTATATAAGGCAATTAAGTCTAACGGTTTAAACTTTTAAATCATGTTCAAATATATCTACTTCTACATTTCTAATTTTTTTAAAAATGGATTTTATTTTTTAGAGCAGTTTTAGGTTCATAGCAAAATAGAGCGTAAGGTACAGAAATTTTGGATATACTGTCTGTCCCCCATACCTAATTTTAAATGTTACTTTATTCTGATTACAGTAGTCCCCTCTTATCCATGGAGGATAAACTCCAGGACCTCCAGTGGGTGCCTGAAACCATGGATGGTACCTAACCCTATATATCCTATGTTTTTTCTATATATACACACCTATGATAAAGTTGAATTTATAAATTAGGCACCATAAGCGATTAACAATAACTAATAATAAAATAAAACAAATAAAACAATATATTGCAATAAAAGTTATGTGAATGTGGTCTCTCTCTTTCTCAAAATATCTTATTGTACTGTATATATTCACCTCAGAATAAGATTGTTTTTCTTTTCTTATTGAGAACTGTCATCTTTTCACTAAAGGAAGCACTTATGGATTCTCTTTGGCCTATGTGAATTTCCATCATCATTAATCTTGTGATTTGGGGCCATTATCATAAAATAAGGGTTACTTGAACATAAGCCTGGTGATACCTTGACAGTCAATCTGATAACTGAGAGGGCTACTAAGTGACTAATGGTTGGGTAGCCTAGACAGTGTGGATACGCTGGACAAAGGGATGATCCATGTCCTGGGGGAGATGGAGTGGGATGCTGGGAGATTTCATCATGCTGCTCAGAACTACATGCAATTTAAAACCTATGAATTGTTTATTTCTGGAATTTTCCATTTAATATATTTGGATTGAGGTTGACTGAAGGTAACTAAAACCACAGAAGGTGAAAGCGTGGGTAAGAATAAATGACTGTTTAAGTAATACAATGGATAGAGAAAAAAGATTCTAGAAATGTGGCAGCCTAATGCACCCCACTTTCCTCCCACTCTCAATATCAAATTAAATCCATTCTCTTTTCTGAGTCTGCCATTCAGACTGGCTAAGCGATTCAGAGAAAAAGCCATGAGGGAGCTTTCATCTTGTGTTGGAGAAAGGCCTGGAAAGCAGCCTTGGAGGGTTCTAGGGTAAAGATCAAAACAAAAGTGTTTTAGGAAAAACTTGATCCATGAAGATCCCTGGGATTTCAGGAAAGGAAGATGATTGATATTTATGGTAAGAGTTCATCAAGTTTCCAAGTTTTGTCTCTAGTGGGCCAAGGAGTAGCTAGACGGGTGAGCTAAATTCTCTGTCCCGAAGGTGGGAAGAGCACAGGGGAACAGAGAAGCAGAGAGCTGCCTCCAGATGCCTTGGAAGACTGGCAAGCTGACTACTAATGTATCACTGACCACAAGAGAAGACACCAGAGCACCATGTATCATTGACTCTCTGGGCTTCCAGTGTTGAAGGAATTCCAGCAGATGGAACAGAATGCTATTCAATATATAAAAAAATGTAACAACATATCTAAGGAGGGAAGCAGCTTCAATGAGAGAGAGAGAGAGAGAGAGAGACAGACAGACAGACAGACAGAGACAGAGAGAGAGAGACAGAGACAGAGAGACAGAGACAGAGACAGAGGGAGGGAGGGAGGGAGGGAGGAAAGAGAGCGAGAGAGAGAATGAACTATTAGGAAAAATGCTCTAATGAAATAGAACTGCTTGAGAAAACATAAAACGATCTGACCAAACAACAACAAATACTTAAACCATCTAATAATAGAAAAATAACTTATTTCTAGAATTACTAACATAATTTTTGAACATAAAAAATCAGTAAATGATTGAATGGCAAGTCAAGTATTAAATTGGTGGGCTGAATAATGCAAAGAGATTAAAATCATGACATTAAAAAGGCATCAACATAAGATGGATTCACAGCTACATTTTAGTAGCTCTTAAAAAACAGGCATTAAAATGTTATTAAAACTGTGTCAGATTAGGGAAAGCTATTAAATGTTATTGAAGGACATAAATATATTAACAATGAAATGCCATATTTTGGAAAATATTGCAATTTGAATCACAACAAGGTTTAAATTTTTGTTTTTTAAAACACATAAAACAAACATAAATTTCTCAAAGAAGAAGAGATGTCTAAGATCAGCCAAGTGAATATGAAAAAGATTACTAAGGGAAGATTGCTTTAGCAAATAGCCCTTATTAAAAACAGATCACATAGTTGTGGTATAAGACTGAATAAAGAGATAAATGAAATAAAGATTCTACAAATTGCTTGAAGAATACATGAAAATTTAATGTATGACATAGTATCAACTTGGTAGAGGAAAATGTAATTTATTTAATAAAGATAGCTGGGTATTATTTCAGGATAAAGCTAAGTTGAACTCCTACTTCACATCATATGCCAAATAAATTCCAGATGGATTAAAGAATAGCAATTTTAGAAGTAAGCCTTGGAGGCTACATGTAAAAGCTAAAGATGGATGAGATCTTAAACAGGAACAGAAATGTATAAGCTGTAAAGAAAATATACAGAGAATTCTTGCTATAAAATTTGTAATGAGGATGGAAGATTAAAGTCTAAAATCCAATGTAAAATGGTCAACAAATTGACAAGAAGACAACAAAATACAATAGAAACCTGAACTAGAAAAAATTATGGATAATCATTTCATGTGAGAGAAAATCCGAAGGCCAATAAACATAAAAGTATGATGATCATTAATCAGGTGAATGCACATGAAAGTAACAATAAAATACCATTTCATAGCCATCAGACAGGCAATAATCCTTATTGCTAGTGGGGATGTTGGGGAAAATACAGTTTCATCTATTGCTTGTAAAAATGTACATTCTTACAGCTTTTTTGAGGGGAAGAAGAATTTAGCACTATTCCAATTCAAAAGATACGTATCCTTCGACACGGTAATGCCAATCCTGTAAATCTATCCTTTAGCAATTAAATTCATTTCACTAATCTAATTCATTAGGATGGATGTTCAGGGATGTTGACAGTATATTGTAAAAAAGAATGCCATAGAGGAACAGTTGGATTAATTATGGCACATCAACAGCATGGAATATTAGGCTGTCCTTAAAAAAGATTGAATTAACATAGTTGACTTGCAGAGTCCCATGAAGTAGTGTTAAGCAATAAAAGTAAGATGCAAATAAATGCATATAAATATTATAATTTCAAAAAACTAATAAGGTCCTCCATATAAGTGGGTAATTATATAAGCAAATTTTGATAAATTACTATTTGAGAGTAAGAATGAAATGGCTGGAGGGTTACAGGACTGAGAGGAAGTTAAAAAACAAAGATAGTAAAAAAAGGCATAATTTTATACAACTTGCTTCCATTTCAGTAAAATCAGATCTGTGTAAATAATGTATGCACAAAGATTTAAATAATAATATAGAATTAATCTATCTGCTTCTCAGATGATCATGATGAACTTAAGTGAAAAAAGTATTGTAAAATAATGGGCTTAATAGAATATTATTTTGATTAGAAAGAAGCTGGAAATTAAAATTTAAACAAGTATAAGAAACATGTGGAAAGAAGCATCCAGACTTGTTAATATTTTTATTTCAGTGAAATAAGAACGGGGGTGGGTGGTTGGAAGCCAGGTAGAAATGGTTACTCTACATTTAAATACACTATTTTGTTTCACTTATTACAAAGCAATCAAATAAAAACAAATTTTAGAAAGACAGTACACATATAATACAATATAGACAACTATAAAAATTTAGGCAGATAGAAAACTATAATGAAGAAAACAAAAATCACCTAATTCCTGAACAAAAAAATCCCTATTGCTGGCAACATTTTTGGTAAACTTTCTCTAGTTTTTTATTTTCCTGTTCTCGTAAACATTTAAATGTGTATATGAAATTAACACATGCCACTTTGCAGGATCAGAATTCATATATTTTTCTTTATGTTTTGTATTTTCTATATAACTAATTTTTGAAAATATTTCTCATATTGGTACATTTAATTTTGTGAATATATCATAATTTCTTAATTTGTTAAATCATTTTCTCATTTTTTAAACATTTAGATTATTTCATTATTTTTGTAATTCTAAACATCTCTTTTTACTTAACATTTGCATAAAGAAATGCATCCTGTATATATTATTTGAAATTCCAGACTTTTATGAAATTAAACCTGAACAAAAAATAAAACAAATTTTATCTTTTGAAGATTTCCCAAGAACTACTGCTCATGCCTCACTCTTGGCCATTTTTCTCTTGTCCCAAAATGGGAATTGATTAGATTGGGAAAGAATCTATTCCTATTCAGATTATATTATAAACTTTCTCTTTGGGAAACTGAGGAAACTTTGAATATTAACTATTCAAAATCTAAAACCAAAAAAAGACCCAACACATTTCAGTGACTTATAAAATATCTTTGATTTCACATTTTTTTTCTTAAAAATAAATTTGTGGAAGTGAAATTCTTCAGTTCACTCTATATAATTTTTTAATATTATTGACATGCATTATCAAACAGAACTCCAGTGAATTTCTGCCCATGAACCATCCTGCCAAAGGTATAAGATGGAAAAACAAACACCACATGTAGTCACCATTAAATTGGAACTAACAAATCAGCACTCATGTGCACAGATGGAAGTAAAACTCAACAGAAATCATGCAGGTGGGAGGGGGGAGGAGAGGATATGTGAAATTATACCTAACAGGTACAATGCACACTATCTGGGTGACGGGCACACTTATAACTTTGACTCAAGCCGTACAAAAGCAATCCATGTAACCAAAACATTTGTGCCCCCATAATATTATGAAATTAAAAAAAATGAGAAAAAAACCCCAAAGGTATAAGATGAAATTGCCTCTCTCAAATTATCAGTATTGTTATTATTATTTACAAGTCTTTGTTAATTTGAAAGGCTAAACCAAGAAAAGTAGTTCATGAATTTTCAATTTTCATTTCTTTGATTTTGGGTAAAGTTGCACATTTTTATATGTTAAATGATCATTTGTATATTTTATTTTATGAGTTTTATATTCATGTCCCCCATTCTGCGTTTGTATGTGTGTGCTGTTTTTGTTTTTTTAATATACGTTTAAAAAGAATACTATATTTATCTGGAAAAATTGATATTTCTGAATATACTTACCATGAGATTATTTTAATTTTAATTAAAGCAAACTGAGGGTAATTGCCAATAAAATGACATTTCACTGTGTGCTAGAAAATTACTATAAAACTCCTTTAAAATTCTACTCCTGCAAGAAAAACCTGGAATTTTCTTTCAAAAGTAATAAATCTTATATAATTAAAGTACAATTACTATCCTTAAAAAAACTGTATTTAAGGAAGAAGATGTTAATTCAAACTTCATGCTCAAGAGAAGGAACTTATAATGTTACCAAATAGTGTCTTCTTTCCCAGTTCCAATGTTGAAAGCTAGTAATCAATTGTGGAAATAACACTGGATTTGTAGTTCTCTCTCATTTATCCCGCTTTGTCTTCATACCACTTTTATATAATTCACTAAGCTGTTTATTTAATTATCTGTCTATGGTCTGTCTCCTCCCCATGACAATCTCAGATCCACTTTGGTTTAATTCTTATCCCTAGCCCTAGAAGAATGCTAGCACGTAGTGAGTGCTCCATCAAAAAATGTCTAAAGAATTGGCTGCCTCTTATGTGCTAAGTGCTGAAAGTTTGATGATGAATAAAACCAATGTTCCTAAGGAATTCAGAATCCAGTAGATGAATTTCTGAGTGAAAATGCCAAAATAATCTTTTCAGAGGAGAGTATATATTTCATCTCTAAATAAAATTACTAACTCAAATAATGAGAACTTGAGCAATGCATGGTAATAGTGTTTTTTGTTTGGTTTTATTTTTTGGTGGGGGGTGTGTGTGTGTTAAAAGGGAACTTGTGCCATGTCTTGCCTTATTTGAAAAAGAAAGTCAGAATGGTGAAGGGCCAGTGTTATGCTTATGTGATACCTATGGCAAAAATTTATTATATTTGCTCACAAAGTACTTCAAAACACATATACGATATAAACATCAGACATAATTATAAAGTACACTCAGGAAGAACGCAACTCTAATATCTTAGCATGTACAATATCAAATTATTAAATAAATAACATCATGAACAGAATACAGCTAAACATATCAATCTTATCTTTAAAAAGTTAAAATAAATTTAGCCTACATTATTGAGACCACTGGCACAAACAAAAAGATTTTACAAGTTATCTTCACTTCTGCTCTTATTAATATTTTTGTTTTTGAGATTGTGCCTGAGTGAATCTAAGTTATAATTCCTTGTAGGAAACATCTGCATCATTCCAGATATACAGGTGGAGATAAAACCTCAGAGGCTTCAATTATATAGATCCACTTGAATAATGGCGTCTGTTAGTCATGCTTTGAAGCTAGAGGTCATAAAAGCTTGTCTGAACTTGGAAACGTTGATCACAGCACTCCGTTTTATTAAGACCTAACTACAGCATCTATAAAGCATGTTTGTTCAATTCTGTAGTTGAATGTGTGCCCTTTGTTTCATGGTTCTCAGAGGAGCTTTTCAGCTTTTAAAAATTATTTGGCTCCGGTCTCTGATAAAAGAAAATCTATTTTTTTCCTGGGGCAGAGTTCCTCATACAATAGAGAAAAAGTTCAAAAAAGTTGTTGTCTAAGGAGTAAGTCTTAAAAAGTTTCCTGATTTGTAATCTGTAGATATTTCTAGTCTCTTGTTTCTCCTTCAGAAAGAATGTGGGTGCTGTTTTGGTATAGAAATTTTAGAGAAATCACATATGTGGTAATATTTGATTTTGCTTACTCTGACTTTAATAACATAGTACTTGTCATTATTTTAGAGATTTTTACCCAGAAAATTATTTTATTAAAACAAAATTCTAGATATTGGAAACTCTGATAATAGCCGATGTGATGTTTCATAACTTACTTCAGTGTGTTGAGTCTCTTTATAAAAACTATTGTCCTCAGTTTGACTGTTGTTGGCGTATAGGAATGTTACTGATTTCTGTAAATTGATTTTGTAACCTGAGACTTGCTGAATTTGTTTATCAATTCCAGTAGTCTCATGGCAGAATCTTTGGGGTTTTCTAGATATAAGATCATATCATCAACAAAGAGCAATAGTTTGACCTCTTCTGCCCCCATTTGGATGCCCTTGATTTCCTTCTTTTGTCTGATTGCTCTGGCTAGGACTTCCAGCACTATGTTGAATAGAAGCAGCATCGAGGGCAACCTTGTCTGGTTCCAGTTCTAAGTGGAAATGCTTTCAATTTTTCCCCATTCAGTATGATGTTGCCTGTGGGCTTGTCATATATGGTTTGCATCATTTTTAGGTAAGTCCCATCTATGCCTATTTTGTTAAGTGTTCTTATCATAAAAGGGTGTTGAATTTTGTCGAATGCTTTTTCTGTGTCTATTGAAAAGATCATATGGTCTTTGTTTTTACTTCTATTTATGTGGTGAATTACATTTATAGATTTGCGTATGTTGAACCATCCCTGCATCTCTGGGATGAAGCCCACTTGGTCATGATGGATAATTTTTTTGATAAGCATCAGAATTCAGTTTGCTAGGATTTTGTTGAGAATTTTTGCATCTATATTCATAACGGATATTGGTCTGTAGTTTTCTTTTCTTGTTGCATCTTTTTCTGGTTTTGGTATACCTTTCACCTCTGACAAAAGTCAGCTCATGGTGGATAACAGACTTAAACCTAAGGCATAAAACTATAAGAATTCTAGAAGAAAATGTTGGAAAAACTCTTATAGACAATGGCCTAGGCAAAGAATTTATGAAGAAGACCCCAAAGGCAATCATAGCAACAACAAAAATAAATAAATGGGACTTGATCAAATTAAAAGCTTCGGCACAGCCAAGGGAACTATCATCAGAGCAAATAGACAACCTAAAAAATGAAAGAAAATATTCACATGGTACACATCCGATAAAGGGCTGATAACTAGAATCTATATAGAACTCAGGAAAATCAGCAAGAAAAAATATCAAACAACCTTATCAAAAAGTGGGCAAAGGACATGAACAGAAACTTTTCAAAAGAAGATAGACTAATAGCCAAAAAAACATATCAAAAGATGCTCAACATCTCTAATCACCAGAGAAATTCAAATCAAAACCACAATGAGATGTCATTTAACTCCAGTGAGAATGGCCTTTATCAAATAGTACCAAAACAAAAAATATTAGCATGGATGTGGAGAGATAGGAACACTCATACACTGCTGGTGGGACTGCAAACTAGTACAACCACTGTGGAAAGTAATACGGAGATACCTCAAAGACCTACAGGTAAAACTACCATTTGATCCAGCAATCCCATTACTGGGCATCTACCCAAAAGAACAAGAGACATTCTATAAAAAGACATCTGCACTAGAATGTTTATAACAGCACAATCCACAATTGCAAAGATGTGGAAACAACCCAAGTGCCCAACAATATATGAGTGGATTAATAAAGTGTATTTGTATACCACAGAGTTCTACTCAGCCACAAAAAACAGTGGTGATCTAGCACCTCTTGTATTATCCTGGATTGAGCTGAAACAAATTCTACTAAGTGAAGTATCACAAGAATGGAAAAACAAGTATCACATGTACTCACCATCAAATTGGTATTAAATGATCAACACTTAAGTGCACATATAGTAGTAACATTCATTGGGTGTTGGGCAGATGGGAGGGCGGAGGAGGGGATGGGTATATTCACACCTAATAGGTGTGGTGCACACTGTCTGGGGTATGGACAAGCTTGAAGCTCTGACTTGGGTGGGGCAAAGGCAATATACATAACTTAAACATTTGTACCCCTGTAATATGCTGAAATAAAAAAAATTAAAAAATAAAAACTATTATTTTGAGTTGTTGAATTGCTAATATTCAAAGATTCTTCATTTTCCAGAAGAATGAGTATACAATGCAACCTTAAGGGTAATGAAGAGATTCCTTTCTAATATAATCAACTTCTCATTTTAAGAGGAGAGGAAAACAAAAAAGTGACCAGTAGTGAGGTATGAGCAGCAGTTTTTGGGAACTCTCAGAACAGAACATTTTGGTGAAATGTCTGCTCAAAAAGTATTTTAAAAGGAAAATAAAAGGGACTTGTTATGTAATTTTAAAAATATATATTAAAACCTCTCTATTTTGTCTTTGAGTGAGAAAAAGATAAAATTTATTTCAGTTTAGTTTTTAAGGTAATTGAACTTCACAGAAACCTAGAATTTCAAATAACATATAGAGAATGCATTTTCTTTAAACTAGTCTCTCCACTAATCAGAGTTCTCAACTCCCCTTGCATCCTCATATATTTGTTAATCCAATTAGTGGGAGAATGGTTTCATACTTTAGTTTCTCTAGGCCCTTTCAAACATATAATGCAACTGTATGTAAAGAAGAATTTTCTTTGCCAGTTGATTAAAAGCATTGAATAACAATGGGAATTTCAGGGACTAAGGAAAACCTATGGAAGTATCTTTTTAGGAAGGAAGCTTTCAGATCCACTCAGATTATAGAATGAAGAAGCCATGCACTCTACTTAGATACAGGTTAGGTTTTTCTTCTAGATTTTGCGATGGAAGAGACTACTAGATTTTTAATAAAGGGAGTTATCTCAATTGTGTTTCCTTTCCCATCTATTATTTCCATAATACGTGTGTACAGTTCAATTGGTTTCATTTCAGTCCATTATTGAGTGATAACGCAATAATTTAAATGTAACACTCTTCCACTACAAAGCAGCAAAAGGCAACCAAAGTAATAAAAAGAGGAAATGGTTGATATATACAATAATCTGGAAGGCTCTCAAGGACATTATATGAAGTGAAAAAAAAGCCAATCTCGAAATTTCACATATGGTATTATTCCATTTCTATAACTTCAAAATTTCACTATTATAGGGCTGGAAAACAGAAGAGAAGTTGTGAGCAAGAGAAAGGATTATGGAGAGAAGTTGAAGACAGAAAAGGGTGGAGGGTACTTGATGGGTTAAGATCCCTGAAGAGGTTGGAAGGACTAGAATACAGAGCAAAGGGGAGGTGTTTATCCTGGCACAGCAAGGGTCCCTCTCCCATTGAGGAAACAGAACACTGTAGGAGTGGTGTTTTGATTAGTTTCCACTTCCTCCACCATTTACTCCAGCTAACTCAGCCCTTAACATCTTCCTTCCCTATTAGTCAATTTCTATTAGAAATTATTATATCATTAAGATTCTTTTTCTTTATTATTTAATGAGTGAAACCTTTTTGAAGTTTGAATCTGGTTTCTTTCCAGATATCTTAAAGTAAAATAAGTCTTTTATGTTGCTGAAAGTAATTGCTCAATAATCTCAGTTATTATTTTCCAGATAGTATTCACAAAGACAAAATAAATTCTAAAAAAATAATAATAAACCAATAGAAATGCAACACACTGATTAGAGATAAGAGGTCAAAGATTTTTCAGTAATGATAACTATAATGTGGTAATAATATTTTATCTGCCTCAAGTCAAAGGAGGAGCTGCACACATTCAATGTAATTTCAAACAAGGAAATGGGTTAGACAGACTAGCAAACTGTGTCAAGGAATCCACATCCTTTTGAATCCTTTGTAAACATAACAAGCCTGTGAAAAAATTTTGATGTTTCTTATCACACAAAAAACTTACAACATATCACTGATATGGAATGCTCTTCCTATAATTTATAAGGTATTATTTTTATTGTAATGATACTATATAAATAAATTAAAAGTCACCATCATTAATTTATAATTACAGAACTAAGGACAGGAAAGAGTAGATGCTGGAGTATAAAAAGAATCAATGGGATTCAAATTTTGTTTTGTTTTTTTCTCTTAATGCCTACCCCAAACTCTCTGACCCTTAGTTTTAGAAGATGTAGGACAGTGTTGATACATATATTTTTAGACTTTTTCTTCAAGGAGATATCTGGAGGATCAGTGAATTACTTCTCCACAGAGCTGTCAGCTTTTCTGAGATGGGGCATTACAAATATTACTTGGAGTTATAATTTGATGAGAGATGTCAACAAACCAATAAATATCAGTCCTTAACAAGTTGCAAACTAGTTAAATTTAAGATATTAGGGAATTCTAAAGCTTCACCTTAATTCAACATTGGACACGCTTTTATTATTCACAACAAATGCCAAGTTTTAATGAAAAAAACAAACTACTTATGCATATCAAAACAAACTATTTTTCCAAATAAATGTTGAGTATGATTCAATGTGAAGAAAAATAAAATCTTCTGGGAGATGATTATTTACTAGGAAGTATTATTACATAACTCTTAGCCCAAAAAGCAAAAGTTAAAAAAGAAAAAAACCCTTCTTCATATTAAAAACAACCAACTTCTCAATGGGTGAGACAGTTCTCTTGCTAAAGGTACTTTTATGAGTACGTTGCTTATTCGTAGTCGTAGTTCTCTGTGGTAACTGAGTAGGATTATTGTCTTCTTTCCTAAAGCTGTGAATCGGTTGCCAAGAATCACAAAGATCCCCCAAAGAAGCTGAACACTAAAATGGACTCCGTCTGAGAATAAAATGCTTGTTGACTGCTTTGATGATAAGGGAGATGGATGAGATCTCCTTTTGTGCCGCATAGAATCCTGAAGAATGATCCAGGATTATTGTAGATTTAAGGTAGCTTTAGTATAAGTTTGGTGTAGCTTTAGTGCTATACCATAAATTTTTTGTGACCATTAAATCATCAAGCTAGGCTCCTTTTGCGCTGTCACACTACAGCTAACACAAGGGTCTGAAAATGCCCTAAGGAGTGTTTCTCATTTGCTTTATAACATGCAGACCCAGAGGGTGCAGGCTAGCTAATGAGTGCCAGGGAAAGACTAATTCACAAGGAACCAAAATGACTCTAACTAATGGCTCAATTTACCTCTAATTTGGACATCTCTTTAGGAGGGAAAATGTATGATCCAACCATTGATGAAGTTTGTGCTAGCAAGGAATTGGTCTCAACTTAAGAATAGGAAAATGACATTTAGTTTTTTATGATAAGAATACTACTTCTTGATTTAGTCCTGGAAGGAAGTACAGGAAATTGAAAAATAAATCGCCAAGAACATTGCTGCCTGTTTTATATGCATGGTCTATTGCAACTTCCAAGCTTTTTGAGATAGATATCATTAATCACACTGCATCACTGTGTAAACTGGGGCTTAGAGAGATTCTTTAACTTGTGAAGGCATCATACCTTACTAGGCAGTAATCTAGCTTCATGAAAGTACAACCAGTTTGACCAAGCTTAGAAAGCACCCACATTTGGGGTTTAATGCTCTGTGGTTGCTGCCTTGAGATTCTTAGTAACTTCATTTTTGAATTTATATTTTGTAATGAAGTCCGATGGGACAATGAAGTTTGAGCCAGGGTCTTGGAACTTCAGCTCCTGTTTGCCTTTGCTCTCTTCCCCCTAGTTCTCCAGCCTTCAGCGGACCGTCCCTATCTCCTTGATTACTGACGCCCTCTGCTGGGAGGCGGAAGGCCTTTCTTGCCTTGAACTGGCAGCTCCATGGCACTCCATAATTAGTGCATCCGCAGCTCCATAATTTCTTGTCTGCCCTGTTGGGGGTAGGAGTGGGGGATCTGTTGGGGCTGCGAGCTCCTGGCCAGTGCCAGGCATTTTTCTTTTGCATTTAGACCCAGTCCTGAGTAAACTTTTTTTTTTTTTTTTTGAGACAGAGGCTCACTCTGTTGCCCGGGCTAGAGTGAGTGCCATGGCGTCAGCCTAGCTTACAGCAACCTCAAACTCCTGGGCTCAAGTGATCCTCCTGCCTCAGTCTCCCGAGTAGCTGGAACTACAGGCGTGCGCCACCATGCCCTGCTAATTTTTTCTATATATATCTTTAGTTGGCCAATTAATTTTTTTCTTTCTATTTATAGTAGAGACGGGGTCTCGCTCTTGCTCAGGCTGGTTTTGAACTCCTGACCTTGAACGATCCGCCCGCCTCGGCCTCCCAGAGTGCTAGGATTACAGGCGTGACCCACCGCGCCCGGCCCTGAGTAAACTTTTGATTCAAATCCAGTTCTGCCTAAAACCGAGAAACCTCTAAAGCAGGAACCAAGACCTATAGTCCAGAACTAAAATCAATTTTCTAGGCTTAGAATAATACGGAGGAAACGGT
>CAUYRT010083275.1:0-39727 GCA_963574885.1 Lepilemur ruficaudatus
AAGTACACTTCAATAAAGAAAAAAAAAGAAAAAATGCTCAACATCACAAATAATCAGGGAAATGCAAATTAAAACTACAAGGAGATACCATCTTACCCCTGTCATAATGGCCACTGTGAAAAAGTCAAAAAACAATAGATAGTAGCCTGGATGCAGAGAGAAAGGAACACTTACACACTATTGATGGGATTACAAATTAATACAACCTCTATGGAAAACAGTATGAAGATTCCTCAAAGAACTAAAAGTAGAACTACCATTTGATCCAGCAATCCCACTTCTGGGTATTTACCCAAAGGGAAAAAAAGAAAAAAAGGACATTTTATAAAAAAGACACCTACACCCAAATGTTCATAGCAACCCAATTTACAATTGCAAAGATGTGGAAACAACCCAATTGCCCCACAATACATGAGTGGATTAATAAAATATGGTGTATATGTGTGTGTGTGTATATATATATATATATATATACATATATGTATATATAAAATGGAGTTCTACTCAGCCTTCAGAAAAATGGGGAGCTAATACCTTTTGTAACAGCCTGGATGGAACTGGAGACCATTCTTCTAAGTGAAATCTCACAAGAATGTAAAAACAAACACCACATGTAATTACCAGTAAATTGGAACTAATCGAACAACACTTACTTGCACATATGGAAATAAAATTCATTGAAAATAAAGCAGGTGGGAGAGAGGAGGAGGGGATGAGTAAATTCACACCTAATGCGTACAGTGCACACTACTGGGTGAAGGGCACAATTTTAACTATGACTCAAACTGTACAAAAGCAATTTATGTAACCAAAACGTTTGTATCCTTATAATACTCTGAAATTAAATTAAATTTAAAAATAAAGAGAAGAGAAAAAGAAAGTATGGATACAAGTCTTAAAACAATGAGGAGCTTGATGCAATTGAAGAGCTTTCCAAGAACAGTGAGAGTTGCAGGTTGGTATAATAAAGAAGAAAGCTCCATGAGCTAAGGGCACTGAGATAGACTTGGGCTAGATTAAGCCAGACAATGTAAGTTAGAGTCAGCTAGACTAATCTTTCTAAAACGGAAATTTATATATATCTTTTGTCTGCTTTAAATCATTCAACAGTTTCTCATTTTCTGTAGAAACCCATAATATGACACTCAGGAATCTTCCTTTCTACTTACAAGTCCAGATTCTTCTTTTACCTTGTTCCTTGTAGATCCAAAATCTCAGGTATACTAAACTGCTTGCAGTTCTCCTACTGTGCCAGGCTTTTTCCAATTTGATTTTTTGATGTATTGCCCTTTCTTGGACTTTACACTTGGCTAATATCTATCTTTATTTTAGAACTTAGCTCCACTGCCAAATATTCCTGTAAGATTTTTTTACCACTCCCTACTGCAGTTAGGTTAAGCGGACTTCTCTGCTTCTCAGCACTCATGTGACTGTCTCTATTATATTAATCATCACATAATTTTATACTTTGCCTCTCTCTGCAAACTACCACTTCTTCCTACAACTACACTATAAACACTTTGCCAGGGAAAGAAATATACCCTAATTGTCCTCGTTTTCCCAAGACCTCCCACCATACCTGACATACAGAAGGTATTCTAATTAGTGACTTAGTTATTAGATGAATTCATAAACAAGAAGAGTGGTTTTATAAAGGGAGAGGGAAGGAAAGGTTGTCACCCCTTCTACATCTAATTCTCCGTTCTACAAGCAAAATCCTTTGCCTGATATTTATATCCTGAGGGAAAACCTATACAGCAGGTCCTTGAATAATGCCGTTTTACTCAAGGTTGCTTTGTTGCAACGTTGGTGGGGGGAAATCCATTGCTGGTGAGGCCACTGTTGTGTGGAATTTGCACCTCTTCCCCTCATCTTCCTAAGTTTTCTCTGGGAACTCTGGTATCCTCCCATGTCCCAAAGATGTGCACATCAGGTAAATTGGGTGTCTACATGGTCCCCATCTGAGTGAGTGTGAGTGTGTGTGTAAGTGTGCTCTGCAATGGAATGACGTCCTGTTCAGTGTTGTTTCCCACCCTGCTCCCTGAGCTGATGGGATAGGCTCTGACCACCTGCAACCTTGAACTGGAATAATTGGACAAATAATTATCTTATTTGTTTTTATTAATCTTTCTTAAATGTATATATAGCTCACATTTATTTCAAAGTTCAATATTAGAAGTGCTTGGTATTTATTTAGAAGTTTGGCAATATTTTTGTGACCAGAAATATTCCATTAGGAACTTAACTCTTGCTTATATCAATTAGCCTATGGTAAAATTGGTTTCATTATATATCATTTCCCTTAAAGTAATAGTTTCCAACAATCTTTCAATGATCTTGAGTGTTTAATGTATTTCTAGCTTCCCCGCTGCCCTCTGAGTGAAGTTCAGAGTTGAAATTATCATTTCATATCCAACATAGTAGCATTGACAAAATGTCAATTATGTAATTTAATAATTATTGGGTAATGGAATTGAATGGGTCACAGGTGATGGCAGATAGAGGGGATAGGGCCAAGAAAAGAGAATCTAGAAATCTGTACTCATTTTCTTTTGCTGCCTTAACAAATGACCGTAAATATAGGGACTAGAGCCAATATAAAGGCATTATATCACAAAGTCCAGAGTGGATCTAACCAGGCTAAAGTCATGGTGTAAGCAGAGCTCCATTCTTCCTAAGGGCTCCCAGGGACTTGTGGCTATAGCAGTCTACCCTTCGCTTCCATCATCGTATTCCATTCTGTGATTCTCCTGCTTCTCTCTTTCCCTCATAATTCCCTTCTGATTACATTGAGCCCACCCAGATAATCCAGGTTAATATCACCATGCCAATATTCTTAAATTGGCCCCATCTGAAAAGTCTCTTTTACCACCTTTATTAGTTTTCTTGGGCTGCCATAACAAATGACCATACCCTGAGTGGCTTAAAACAAAAGACATTTATTTTCCATAGTTCCAGAGACTAGATGTCTGACTCATGTTTTTGGCAAGGTCAGTTCTTTCTGGAGGTTCTGAGGAAGAATCTCCATTCCATGCTTCTCTTACAGCCTGTGAGGGTTCTAACAAATCATTCATGCTCCTTGGCTTGTGGAATCTGACGAACAGTAGATACTCCAACCTCTGGCTCCACTTTGACATAGCATTTTCCCCCTTTGTGTACATATCTTTACGTGGTCATCTTCCCTCTGTGTGCATCTGTCTGTTTTCTCTTTTTATCAAGACATGATCCATTGGATTAGGGCCCCCATTAATTCAGTAGGACCTCATATTAACTGATTACATAAACAGATGAAAGATACCTGCAGCTCATTTCACCTAGAAATGAAGATTGAGTAAGAATTCTTCCACCCAGAGTGGAAATAACTGGAGTGAAAAGTAACACCGTATTATATTCTTACAGCAACTGTTGTTGAGTTAATCAAGATACACACTCCTCATTGCTTACTGTATATGTTTGCCCTTAGGCCTCTCATATAGCTCAGAGGATAGTAAACTAGTAATTAATTTTATTGAAATTCAAACTGTATAATAAATGCCTTACTTTTTCCCTCTGCTCTGTGTACTTTATCTGCAGATGATATATTACTTTGTTGTTCTAAAAATACCAGACAAATTTTGAGAATTTCTAAAGAAGTTACATTCTGAATGAAGAAATTAAATATGGCCATTTGCAATAGAATGAGAAAAATGCAGTTCTTTTTTAAAATATGTTTAATTAGTAGCAAGTATTTAAAATTATTTCTTGAGATTCATGTTTTAGGTGAAATCATTTGCTTTTCCTAGAGAATAAAATCAGTGTTTTTAAGATTAGTGTTCTTGGGATATTTTAATAAGTATTACATCTGTGGTAGTCAAGGAATTTAAAAATTTGAGCAAAGGAGGAGCAGTTCCTACGTGACCCAGGACCTTGTATTAAGGATATAGCCAAGGGAAATGGAAGGCATCAGGGTCTGCCCACTTATCTCCTGACTACTAACTATTCCTATAATAGAAAAAGTTTGATCTGTTTCAAAGATTGACAGCTACTTTGATGGCGAATACTGTATTTTTTCTATATGGCATATTATTTTATGACCATCAAAGTCTTAAAACATAAGATATACTCAATAATACTGAATATATATACTCTATCCTGATTTCTGATCATGTGTGTGTATGAGTCACGTAAGTATGTCACATTTACCATGTTTTACTTAAACTCAAAAATGTGATGAATTGATACGACATTTCTTTAGTTTCTGATTCTATTAAACCACTTCTCTTTCCAACAATTAGCAGATATTGGTTTGAAAACTTAAATTCAAATTTTAATTGGTAGATCTAGGAATGTTTTAATATGTTTCTAAAAACAAGAAAGGAAACAGGTACTTATGTCTAATAACAAATACAGGAGCATAATCCAAAGAGTAAAGTAACTTCCCCCCTAAATATTGGGTTCTCATCCTGAAAAAGACAAGTAGAGAATGGAATGTAATTTCTAAAATGGATCCTTTACAAAGTCACATTGTGCTGCATAATGACACATAGTTCCTGACGAGCATTTCAAATTACAAGATAGTTGTTTAAATAGAATTTAAACCAAGGGCTTCATTGATATCCTTCCCAAAACAAGGGGCTCTTTTAATTAGAAAAGTCTATGCTGCTTTCTTTCCTGGCAGCATTTGTGGGGGATCCCACCAGAAAGTTCGCACAGGCAGCCAAATGCAGAAAACACAGAGATTCTTTGCTTTGTATAGTTGCCTCATCCTCTGCACTCTACGTATCCATAAACCTCCCAAAGGCCAGGGATCAATAAATGTGTTCCCGTCAGATTTTAAATAGTCAAGGCAATGACTTCTTGCTATTTAAAGTGCACAAAATAGAATGCATGTTTCTTGATTTTTCCTATTAACCCATGTTATATGACACAAGATATTGGTTTGCTTGATCTCTGTTCACTATACTTGAGGGAAAGTAAAGATAATTAGCAAAAGTACTTTTCATTACCAATTATACCTTCATCAGATTCAATTTTTCTTTCTTCACCACAAAAATGCTGATGAGTTGCATACATATATATGTGCATGTGTTGGAATCCTCTACACAATTTCCTTTTGTCTGTCCAGAGATCATCCTCATTTGAGTCTTTACAATTTCTGTAGATTGACAGCTCAATCATTATTTGATCCAGGTGTCTTTACTTAACATTAGTATTATTGACATCAAATATTGTTTCTGAAATAGTCTGTTATTTTGATATCAATAATACAGAAATCCTGTGTACCTTTTACCCAGTTTCCTCCAGTGGTAACATCTTGCAAAATCATGGTGGAATATCATAATCAGGATATTGACATGGATACAATCCACCTGTCTTATTGAAATTTTCCCAATTACTTGTACTTATGTGCATGCCCATGTCTGTATTTAGTTCTGTGTAATGTTATCACATGTATAGATTTATATATTTACCACCATAGCTAATTTTTAAATTTTTTTTTTCTTTGAGACTGGGTCTCCCTCTGTTGCCCAGGCTGGAGTACAGTGGTACAGTCATAGCTCACTGCAGCCTCCAACTCCTGGGCTCAAGCAATCCTCCTGGTTCAGCCCCTCTCAAGTAGGTAGGACTACAGACACATACCACCATGCCTGGTTAATTTTTTTTTCTTTCTGTTGTAGAGACAGAGGTCTTACTATGTTGCCAGGCTGGTCTTAAATCCTGGCCTTAAGTGATCCTCCTGCCTTGGCCTCCTAAAGTCCTGGGATTACAGATGTCAGCCACTGCACCCGGCCAGATACAGAATTTTCTACCAAAACAAGAGTGGTTTGTTTTGTCCTTTGACAATTACACCCATATCTTCCCTTCTGCACTACACTTCCACATCTATAATTCCTGGCTATCATATTTATTAATATTTTTACAATTGCCTTTTACTTATGGCCAGAACTACTGATTTCAATACTGTTACTGATGTAGTTTCATTTTTAAGTAAATTTAATGTAAATTAGCATAAAATATGCACAGATTTAGAAACATCAAAAACAATGTAGGAATTATAATGATATGGAAAATATATGAAAAATCAGCAAAGCTTAAGATATATTGCAATTGGTGATAATATGGGCGTGGTAGATAAACTAGGCTGAGGAAATTGCTTAAAGCAGAGTACATCATGCCCATTCCGGGTTGGAGTAGTGATTCTAAAACTTTAGTGTGCTTAAGCACTTGTTGGAATCACTTGGAAGCTTTGTTAAATATCGATTGCTAGGCATCATGCCCAGAGTTGCTGAATCAGTAAGTCTAGAATTTCCAATCCTAAAATATTCCCTAGCTAAGTTGCTAGTCAAGCTTTTAGAACCACTGGAATAGAGGGCAGTGCTTATGTTGAATACTGAGTCTGAGAAGTAGCAGCGGTACAAATGAAGAAAGACGCCTGGAAGAGGACTTTTTGTTTTATAAACAATGTGAAACCATTGTAGCTTTCACAGCCAAAGACCACATGACTAAAACAGACTTTAGAAAGAATAATCAGGTGATAATTGAGCTAAACAATTTGAGAGCAAAAAATGTGGAAATAATGTAGGATGAGTTAGAAAACTGAATATAGTGGATGAGAAACAGATAAAACCTCAGAATCCTAATTAAAGAGAGATAATCCAATACCCAAGTAAAAGGTGTCTACGTGGAATGCAGATTTATACTGATCAACTCCTCTTTCCATATCTTCCTACGTTCTGTTTCACCATTTCCCCAAAAATAATCTTTTTAGAAGCAAATGCATCCAAACGTGTCATAACCTTGTCAAATTATAATCTTAACCTACTCCTTTTATCTTGTTGATAATGACTGCTGAAGCTTCTAGAGAGTAGGAGAACCGTGGTTTGTAGTTATGGTTTGAATTATAAACATTATCTGGCTTAGTTGATAATTGAGGGTATTATTCAAAACCTTCAATTCCCAAATTCTACTTTTGTCACTTTGTTTTCCCTCTTTCTCTCTGTAATTTTTATTTTTGTTTTATTTTTTATTTTTTGCTTTTTTTCTGATAGATTTAATGTATAACCAAGTAAAATTATACACAATTCAAATAAGCTGTATAAATAACAGTAATATTGAACATTACAACACTACTCATGTATTTTGGTGGTTATTTTATTTCAACATTCATAATATATAACATAAATTCTAAATTATGCTATTTCCTACACATATGCCATTAATTTTTAATAACTACAAGCAATCCAAATAAGTAAATCTACAGTGAATCACTAAAAATCCTAATGATTGTAAATGTCAAAGTCTTTTTTTTTTTTTTGCTTCTGAAATTTTTCTTCTATAAAATTGATACATAATAGTTGTACATATTATGTGGGTACATGTGATATTTTGATACATGTATACAATACATACTGATCAAATTAGGGTAACTGGGATATCCTTTACTGCAAATATTTATCTTTTATTTGTGTTGAAAGCATTCTAATTCCTCTAATTCTTCTAAGTATTTTAAGATATACAACAAATTATTGTCACCTATAGTCACCCAATTTACAATTGTACACTAAAAGTTAATCCTTCTAACACTGTATTGTATCCATTAACCAACTTCGCTTCATCCTTCCTCCCCTCCACCCTTCTGAGCCTCGGATAACCACCATCCTATTGTTCTCTACCTCCATGAGATACACTTTTTTAAGCTCCCACATATGAGAGAACACGTGTAATATTTGTCTTTTTGTGTCTGGCTTATTTCACTTAACATAATGACCTACAATTCCAACCACATTACTGCAGATGACAGGATTTCATTCTTATTTTATCTGTTTTCTATTTTATCTCTCTCTGCCAAGGTTGTCAAGTAGACAGGTTGTTCCATGAAAGACGATTATAATTGTAAGGGCAAACTAACCTCCAAAGAATAAAAGTTAGAGATGATACTGTTTTGGATTGTATTATAGAGCGATGTTTAAGGAATTCTAAAACACTGTGTTTTAAAGAAGTGATGATACATTTTGCTTTCCCTTGTAAATTCAAAGTGCAACACACGCATTTGATCCTCTTCTGACTAAGCACTTACACATTTCATCTTGTGGGATTTCTGAGAGAACCAAAATACTGATTGGGATACTGGTTGTGTATCTGATTCAGTCACTGACTTTACATTCTGACAGAGAAAACCTTAATTTTCTCGTGTGATATTTTTCTGAGCAAAAGTAATAAAAGAAATTAAGATTTATAAAAGCTACTTATGTCAGAGACAATAGAAAATGAATATAAATTAGACATTACTCAGCAAGAGCTATACCACAAGTGCAGAAAACACAGGGTACCTCATTATAGAAATAAACTTCACTGTCTGCCTAAGGTACTAATGGCTCCTTGTATGCTTTCTGTAAAATTCAAACAAATATCCAATTGGAATGTCTTTCAGGAAAATAATATGTTATTTAGAATTTATTTATATAAATTTGAGAAACATCCCTCAGGGGAAGAAAGACGCAATTTTTCATTGCTGTCTTGATAAAACAAGGCTATCTAAAAGGCTACGACTATAATGGGTAGAAAAACTAATGGAAACTCAAGGAAAAAGTATTGGATTTGGAAATTGGCAAACCTCACAAGGTTGATGGCAACTATAGATTGCCTTAATCTAATAATCTCAAATTTGATTTTAGGCTTTCAATAAAAGTGAGCTTTGGTTGAGCCATGGGAAAGAATGGACAGCCTCAGATGAGAGGAGAAATAGCAGGATAAGCAAGCTAAATTCTAGTGTTAACTATGATTCTGCTTAAATTCCATGACAGAAACTATTATCACCATTACATGATAAACTGGGAGAATGAGAGGGAGTGGCTTCAGTGTTGGCTATTATTACAGCTGTACACATAGGGTATCAAAATACATATGGGCAATTATTTTTATTGATAATCATCATAATTAATATTGGATTATCAAACAATTAGTCAAAGTGCTTACAATATTTTTAGCCTCTATCTGTATCATTAGATGACATTTATAAAAGTACAATTCAATTTTATAATACCTACTTTGTCACCAAAAAGAGATCTTTGCTGGGCAAATCATGATAAATGTTTTCCTAGGTAAAATAAATTTTGTTCATCTGGGACTCATAAAGATAATCAAATGGAGAAAAGAGGCTAATTCTTTTGTTTGTTTTTGCTTTTGTTTTAAGAGAACCTAGTTAGTTATCAAAAGTGTTCTGAACTAAGGTAAAGAAACAAAAGCACTACATAATTTGGAAAGAAACCACCTATTGTCATTATAGAAAGCATTTTCCTCTGTTTTGACATTTTCCAAAGGTCAGGAGTTTGGAATCCTACAATTATTTTGCATTTGAAAATGATGAATCAAAGGGGAATCAAAATCCACCAAAATAATGGCAGGTATTTAAACTTGATAGACGGTTTTAATGCAACGATGCAAATATCCAAGTTTAACTTCTCTCATTGTAGCCTATTTAAACCTGTTGTTTTGACAAAGACAGGTTTTGCATAACTACTAACTTGTTGAGAATCAACTGGTTTTAACTGATCAACACTTAAGTGCGCATACAGCAATAACATCCATCAGGTGTTGTGCAGATGGGAGGGGGTGGGGGAATGGATATACACACACATAATGAGTGTGATGTGCACCGTCTGGGGGATGGACATGCTTGCAGCTCTGACTTGGGTGGGACAAGGGCAATATATATCACCCAAACATTTATACCCCCATAATATGCTGAAATAAAAAATAATAATTTTTGTGAAATTGAATTCTGTTATTATTTCTCTTTGATTTGTATTTTTTTCAGATTGTCAACTGTAAGTAAATTTGGCAACTGGGGAATGTAGTCTGCCAGTGCCAATCAAAGTGTATATCTACACACTTTAAAGAAAAACAAAAATTAAAGAATGTAATTTCAGAAACCTGTACTTGGAGAAATTTAGTGAAAAATAAATCACATGAATGAGACTCTTCAAAATCTGGCTAACTTGGCTACACAAATAATGCCTCCCTTATTTGTGGTTTCACTGTCAGCAATTTCAGTTACCCACTATGGCCTAAAAATATTAAATGGAAAATTCCAGAAATAAATAATTCATAAACTCTAAATTGCTGTTCTGAGTAGTGTGATGAAATCTCTCACCATCTCATTCCATTCTACCCAGAATGTCAATCATCTCTTTGTCCAGCAAATCTAACTGTTAGTCACTTAGTAGTCACTTCAGTCATCAGATCAAAAAAAAAAAAAATAGTATATAGAGGGTTTAGTACTATCTATGGTTTCAAAAATCCACCAGGAGTTTTACAATGTATTCCCCATGGATAAGTAGTGAATACTGTACTAATGAAAGGTATGATTTGGTATATCATTGCTAAAATCCCTCTGATAGTAATACTGGAAATAACATGAATAATAGATAATTCTAAACTTTATATGCAGTGTTAAAGGAAACTTATTTCAACCTTCAAGAAAATATCAATTAGTAGCTCAAAAGGCATACTGTGGAACTTGTCTTCACATTTCTTTACCCTTTTATTCATGCTACACTATGAAGTCTCCATAATTAGAAAGGAATCTCTTCTCCGTCTATCCTTTCCATGGTAATTTTTAAAAGGAAGCATAAATACTAAAAAGAAAGAGAGAGAGAGAGAATTTTAGAAGTTCTCCAGGACATTAAATTTTATGAGGTTATTTAGAAATTATTATATAAATTATATTTTATAAATAGATTTCAATTCATAAGATTTTAATTAAATACCAACTAATAGAAAATATCATCAAATATATTTTATGGTGGCTCTTCTGATAAAGGAATAAAGGCTTATTTAACTAATAGATTAGTTGACCAAGATGGCCTTAACTTTCCTCTCAGTTGGTCTAAACTTTACAAAGTCTTCTTCCAAACCATAGACCTCTGACCTTCCTTTTATCAGGGCATTTACAATAGAAAAGTTGTAATTGTAAATTCTTTCCAGGCCCCTTTGAGATGCAAATCACAGGAATCTTTCTCAAGTACCTGGAGCTATTCCTTTGAAATGTCAACAAGATATGACCCTCTTCTCTTAGTGTCTGTGGGAGTGCAGGATCCTAACTCTGACAAGCACCAATCAGACAACACAGGTAGACTAACCATATTATCCACACTCCCCATAACATCTTCTGGCATTTTTTTATTAGCTCAACAAAATGTTTAAATATCTTCCCACCTTTGTTAAATATAATTCTAGGTTTTTTTGTTTATTAGTTTTTTTTGTTTTGGTAGCTATTGTACATGGAATTACCTTCTTGATTTGGTTTTCAGCCTGACTGTAACTGGTGTATAAAAATGCTACCAATTTTTGTATGTTAACTTTGTATCCTGAAATTTAATGAATTCACTTAATAAGTCTAAGAGTATTTTAAGTGAAGTCTTCAGGATCTTCCAGTTAAAAGATCATATTATTAGCAAACAGGGATAATTCAACTTCCTTTTTTCCAATGTTGATGTTATTTGTTTTTTTCTCTTGCCTGGTTTCTCTGGCAAGGACTGCTAGTACTGTGTTGAATAGGAGTTGTGAAAGTGGCCATCTTATTCTTGTTCCAGCTCTTAGGGGGAATGCTTTCAACTTTTCCCCATTTAATATGATGTTGGCTGTAAGTTAGTCATATATGGCTTTTATTAATTTGAAGTATGTTCATTCTACATCTGCTTTTTTGCAGGTTTTTATCATGATAGACTACGGAAAACTAAAAAAGAACACTGATGAAAGAAATTATAGGTGACAAAAACAAGTGGAAAACCATCCCATGCTCATGAATTGGAAGAATTGATTCTGTTAAAATGACCATATTGGACAGGCACAGTGGCTCATGCCTGTAATCCTAGCACTCTGGGAGGCCGAGGCAGGAGGATCGCTCAAGGTTAGGAGTTTGAAATTAGCCTGAGCAAGAGCGAGACCCTGTCTCTATTAAAAAAATAGAAAGAAATTAATTGGCCAAATAAAAATATATAGAAAAAAATAGCTGGGCATGGTAGCACATGGCTGTAGTCCCAGCTACTTGGGAGGCTGAGGCAGAAGGATTACTTGAGCCCAGGAGTTTGAGGTTGCTGTGAGCTAGGCTGATGCCATAGCACTCACTCTAGCCCAGGCAACACAGTGAGACTCTGTCTCAAAAAAAAATAAAATAAAATAAAATAAAATAAAATAAAATAAAATAATTACCATATTGCCCCAAACAATCTACAGATTCAATATAATCTCTAATGAAACACCAATGCCATTTTTCAAAGAATTAGAGAAGCAATCCTAAAATTCATATGGAATCAAAAAGAGCCTGAATGGAAAAAGTAATCGTAAGCAAAAAGAACAAAGTTCAAGTAATACTACTAGGCTATAGTAACCAAAATATCATGGCACTGATATAAAAATAGACACACAGATGAATGGAAAAAATAGAGAACTCAGAAATAAAGCCACATACTTATAGCCAACTGTTTTTTGACAAAGTCTACAGAACCTACATTGTGGAAAGGATGCTGTTTTCAATAAAAGATACTGGGTAAGTTGGATTTCCATAAGCAAGAATGAAACTAGACCCCTATTGCTCACCATATATGAAAATCAATTCAATATGTACTAATGACTTAAGTGTAAGGACCAAAACCATAAAAAAGTAGGAAAAAAAAAACCCCTAGGGAAAACTCTTCTGGACATTTGTCTAGGTGAAGAATTTATGAATAAGACCTCAAAATCAGAGGAAACAAAAACAAAACTAGACAAATTGAACTTAATTAAACTAAAACATATCTGCACAGAAAAAGAAATAATCAACAGAGTGAACAGACAACCTTCAGAATGAGAGAAAATTTTTACAAACTAAGCATCTAATAGAGCACTCATATACAGAATTTACAAAAAACTCAAACAGCTCAACAACAACCAAAAATCCCAAGTAAGCACATTAACAAAGTGGGCAAAGAATACGAATGGACATTTTTCAAAGGGAGACATACAAATGGCCAAAAAGCATATGAAAAAATGTTCAACATCACTAACCATCAGAGAAATACAAATGAAAATCACATTAAGATATCATCTTATAGCAGTCAGAATGGCTATTATTTAAAAACCAACAATAACAATTGTTGGTGAGGATGCAGAGAAAAGAGAAAGCCTATACACTGTTGGTTGGAAGGTAAATTAGTACAACCTCTATGGAAGGAAAAGAAATCATTATATGAAAAACATACCAGCACTCATATATTTATCAGAGCATTGTTCACAACAGCAAAGATATGGAATCAACCTAAGTGTCCAGCAACAGAAGGATGGATAAAGAAAATGTGATATATATAAACAATGTAATACTATTTGACTATAAAAGGAATTAAATCATGTCTTTTGCAGCAATATGAATGGGATTGGAGGCCATTATCTTAAGTGAAACAACTTAGAAACAGAAAGAAAACTCACGTTCTCAAATATAAGTGGGAGCTAAATAATGTGCACACATGGATGTAAAATGTGGAATGATAAGACAGTTGAGAGTCCGAAGGGTGGGGAGGATGGAGAAGGGTGGATAATAAGAAATTACTTAATAGGTATAATTTACATTATTTGGGTGATGGATACACTAAAATCTCTGACTTCATGACTATGCAATATATCCAAGTAACAAAATTATCCTTGTACTGTTATAGGGAAGTTGCATTCAGTCTTGCCATTTTTAACAAGTATCTGTTATAGGTTTTCTTTTACATAGTCTTCATCTTTATCTTAAATATGTACACAGATATAGCCAGTAACATTTTTAAATTTTATTAGGTTTTTAGAATAGCATATATATGTACATATACATATGTAGACATACATGCATACATATATAAATGCATATATGTGTATTATATTTTCTAACATATTCTTTCATATGGTCTCACTTGGAACTCTTTCACTGAGGAAAACTGAATTCACAATTGAGTCTAACACTGATAGAAGCTAAAGATTTGAACTTTCAAGATAAAGAGCTGTAACATTTTATTAATGAAATACCAAACTGTTGAGATTGTTCTGATTGGACAATGAAACTGTCAACTGGATAAAAATTGTAAACAAGGGACAAAACACAGAAAACAAAAAACAAGAAATTGCAAGATGATAGCAGGCAAAATAGAATCTAAGTACAACTTGATTTAAATTTAATTTGATTTGAAATATAACAATTACATCACTTGAATAAAAAAGGTCATCGTTTTACCTGAAGTTTTATTTCTAATTTGTTCTTTAGTGCTCATAATGTACCTGGGGACTCTGGAATATTCTAATTTTAAATGTTGCCAATTATATACATATATAATCTGTTTATTCATTTATAACTCTGCATGGCAAGTTAAATATCTGAAAGTCAGAGAGAGTTTATTCTTCTCTGGTGACCATCCAGCTGTGTGATATTGGGTGGGTAAATCAAAATCTCTGACCCAGTATTCTCAATTCCAAAGCAAATTATTCAACTATGCATTTCCTATGTTTCCAGTATTTGAAAACTATGCCCACGTATTAATAGCTCCTAACTGGTTTTAACCATGCATGTTTGTGTGCGTACACAAATGCACAAATGGTAGGTGGAGTGGTTTAGAGTAAGTGACATGTCATTAATTAAGAATGTTAAAGCACAGTGGTTTTTTTGATTGATGGGAAGAAAGAACATAATATGGTAGCAAGAATAAAATGTATAAACAACCGAAATATTGAATGGTATTTTATAAAGTATTTTCAAGAAATTTTAATGTGAAAGGGAAAATCAATCACTGTGATTTTTAGTTTTGTGGTCCTTATTGTTGAAGGTCAGTGTAACGTAACTTCATATTATGCTCAGTCAAATCATTAAATTACCATTGTCTGAATTATTTATATAAAAATTAATACATTTGTATGTGCACATTCATATATGCACACATAAAAATATATAAAAATACAAAACTCATTTGTTTAATAAGAAGAACCATTGAGGTTCAAATAGACACAAGCGCACACACACACAACTAAGCAATCAAAAAACATTAAAACAACCTAATCAAGAATTTATAAAATTTGGGGGCAATGTCCGTTAACATTCTGATAAAACAGAAAATACTGTGAAGCTACAGATATTGTAAATTTAAAAAAGTAATCAATTAGTCTATCGGAGAAAATGCAGGAAACAAAAAGCAACTCCAAAAGCTAGTTCTCCGGAAAGATCAATAAGATGGAAAAGCTGCTGACAAAAAAAAATTAGAAAAAGAAAGAAAATAAGACTACATAACATAAAAATTCATAAAGCAGCTGTGACTTTATATTTGGAATAGATTAAGAGCTTATAAGAAAATATTATACATAAAACCAACACTTTGAAAATATGTATGTAATAAAACTTTTATAATAAAAATAGTTAATTAAATTTATTAATGAAAAGATAATATTTGAATACCATGACAGTCAAAATTTGAAACAAAAGGTAATAGAACCATAGCACAAAAAGCCAGTCTGAGTGGCTTACTAAAAAATCCATTCAAGCTTTCAAGAAAAAAAAATTGTTTTTCAACTTCTCTAGCAAATATAAATATTTGGAAAGCATTTAAGTGCATTTTATAAAGTTAGCATAATACTGATATCAAAATCCAGTGATAATTGGCACTCAGTCCACTGCGTTAGCTCGTCCTCTCAAGTCATACAAAGACACTGGGTAATAGTATATAGAAAACATCACAAGAAATCATAAATGAATAGCTACATAATTTTGGAAAAGGAGACATCATTAAAGATGACATTAATTATGACTCAAGGGAGCTTAAAAAAACAGACATCATTAAAGAAAAAAACTATAAAGGAGACTTAGTCCTTACAATTAAAACAAAAAGTATGTGTAAAATGTAATTAATTAAAAGACAAATGAGAACATTTAATTGCATGGTATGTAAATTATACTTCAATAAAATTGTTTTTATAAAAAAAAAAGGCAAATGAGGCTGGGCACAGTGGTTCATGTCTGTAATCCCAGCACTTTGGGCAGCGGAGGCAGGAAGATCACTTGAGGCTAGGAGATCAGTCTGGGCAATAGTGAGACACTGTTTCTACAAAACAAATAAATAAAAATTAGCCAGCTATGGTGGCACATGCCTGTAGTCCCAGCTACTTGGAAGGCTGAGGCAGGAGGATTACTTTAGCCCAGAAGTTTGAGGTTGCAGTGAGCTATAATAATGCCACTCCACTTTAATCCAGGCAACAGAGTGAGACCCTGTCTTAAAAAAAAAAAAAATAGAAAACTCACAAAAATATTTCAACCAATATTTGCTTTAGAGTGCATATGTTTATTTCTAAAAATATGCAAACCTTTTCAGTGCCAGTTGAAACTCAGCAGAGTCACAATCTTTGTCATCACATCACCTTTGCAAGAAATTCTCCCAGACACGGAAGCTGTCAAAGTGCACAGCAGCGGTTAGAAGACACTTACTAGAATCACCTGGTGACATCTGAAAAAAATAACTGCTTGAATCACACACTAGACTTTTAAATTAGATTCTCTGCACGTCTAGGTATCTTTTATGTTCATTTAAAAATGTTTCATGAATGTTTGCTGTTTTTATCTGTACTATTTCTATGAGAAGCAAAAACGTCATCACTTGACTACTAAATATGTAGACACAGAAAGCTATAGTCAAATTCTTCATATCACATCCCTAGCACGCTTTTCCATTTCTTACACCTGAATAACCTATTTTGTTACTGTTATGCCTCATAACTAATCAGCCTAATTTTCTCTAAAATTCATTGAAAAGTAACTTACATGTGTGTTTGTTTACTGATACTTTCTGAGGAAGTCTCTAGGGAAAGGTGGAATGGAGAAGGATCAGGGTCAGTATGTTGCATGCAGTTCTAAAAATATCTTAAAATTCTTCACCCATCTATTTCTTCAAAGTGTGTTCAGCAGCTGCCTTCAACTCTCTCCTTTCTTTGTTCCCAGAACCCTTGTTTTCTAAACGCTCATGCTCAAATTCCAACAACACAAGCTTTTGCCCTATTATTTCCTACTGGTTCAGTTGTTTGTTATGTGGATCACTGCCAGAGCTGCTTTCAGATTCCCCCATGACCCCTAAATAACAGATGTTAACAGGAAACCTTAAATCACCTTATATGCTCAGAGTAAGAGGAGTGAAAACATAAGTATTTTATCTCAGTCACAATGATAAATGACATGCTTATTAAATGAACAATACTTTCTAATAGAGGATAAGAAGTTTATTTTAATTCAACACTTTATTTTAGGATGGATTAATAATGGAATTAATGTGGTTAAAATATTACATTAATAATATCTTAAAATGTTGAATTTTAGTGTTATATTTTAAAGAAAATAGTAACAGTTTGGGTTGGGGGGATGACCAAGGCAGTAGACTAGAAGCAGCATGCACTAGACACTCTCAAGAGAGGATCGAAAGTTGCAGGTAGAATTCACTTAGGGATAGACTTTCTTGGAGAGAGCATCGTGAATCATCAAAGAAGCATCCAGAGACACCCAAACTAAAGGAAAGAGAATCAGGGTATCTTCTAGGCAAGATCGGAAGATACCTGGTAGAAGCGTCGACGCTTGGGGAAGGGTCATTGGAGAGATCCCCAGGGCTCCGCACTCCTCCCGAGGACATTGAAACCTGAGCTTTGAGGGGGATCCGCCACCACAGCAGACCTCTGAATTGATTAGAGACTGTGCAGCAGCATGGAACAGAAGAGTGGGCACAGTGGGGTCCCACCGCCTTCTGATCACAAGTCGCTGCAACACATGCTATTCTGTTCTCTCAGCCCAGTCCCAGAGCACTTGGTCTACGGATCCACTACAGCTGTCATCCCATTATCCCTGTAGGGTTGCAGAGGGAGCACGGAGAGAGGGTACTCTCACATGCACTGTGACTGGGTGCTGTGCATTCCTCCACCACCACCCCCCAAAGCCCCTGAGGGCGGAGCAGACACCCACTGGCCCTCAGCATCTGCTGCTGCCATGATGTGGTCTCAGTAGTGCTGCCAGTGCCACCTGAGTATCACTGCACCAGCTTCTGCAATTGGACCTGGGCAGAGCGAGAGACCCAGCCACCACAAATAACCAGTGGAGCACTTCATGTCTCCCCAGCCCCACCAGCCATGGGTCATCCAGCTGCTGACGCCTAGTGAGCCACCCTACCATTGGCTGAGGTCCGAAAACCCACCCAGGCTTCTGTCAAGACAAAGCCCTACCCACCTAGGTGCCTGCTAAGGCACTGTGACCTGCAGAGGCACCTACCAAGGCCCTGTGACCCACCAGCTACTCACCAAAGTCCTGAGACCCACCTAGATGCCAGCCAAGTTTCCAAGATTTGCTCAGATACTGTCCAAGATCCTATGACCCACCAAGCTTCCACGGCCCTGCATCCCACACATCTCAGTGGCCCTGAATGCTGTGAGCCTGGCAACACAGTGCACCATGCACATTGGTGACCCCATGCTACACAGCTGCAGTGGCACTGCCCCTGCAGACCCACTCACCAGAAACTCCCTCCTGATCAATATTACCACTGCCCCTGGAACTGAGCGTATCCAATGCCCACAGCCCTGGCATCTGGGGCCACCACCTAAATAGCCTCACCCAACCACCACTACCACTGCCATCACCATGCAGAGGCCTAAGCAGAGAAAACTCTCACACTCCCTGCCTCCATGGAGAGGAAATTGCCAGCCGCCTATCCGAGTTTCCAACAATGACCTGGGGACAACCCACCACTCCATATGAATATCCTCCACCATTGGCTTGGACTATGACAGCCACAGGGGAATGGCATGATGCAGGAGAACGGTTGCATTACAGGTTCTCAGTGCCTCTGCCCAATCCTGCTGAGTAAATCCTCTGGAGTACCATACAGAGGTGCCTTCCACAGACCATTCCTTTTCACTAAGCAGGAGAGTTCCCAGCAGAGGAGCACAAGTGCTCCACGAACTTATATGTCGTCAACTGAGAGAAGAAGTTTCAGATGAAAAGGAACCAGCACAAAAACTCTGGCAACATTAAAAACAAACTGTTTTGACACCTCCAAAGGATCACAATAGACCTACAGCAACAGACCTCAACCTAAAGGTTCCACCAAAAGACTCCTAGAATTGATAAATAAATTCTGTAAAGTTTCAGGTTACAAAATCAATGAATGCAAATTAGTAGCATTTCTATATACTAATAACAGCCAAATTGAGAGTCAAATCAAGGATTCAATACCATTTACAATAGCTACAAAGACAATAAAATACTTAGGGAATATACTTAACCAAGGAGGTGAAAGATCTCTACAAAGAGAACCACAAAACACTGATGAAACAAATCATACATGACACAATCAAATGGAAAAACATCCCATGCTCATGGATTGGTAAAATCAGCATTATTAATATATACTGCCCAAAGTGATTTATAGATTTAATGCAATTCTCATCAAAATGCCAATATCTTATTTCACAGACTTAGAAAAAATAATCCTAAACTTCATTTGAAATGAATAATAGCTTGAATAACCAAAGCAATCTTAAGAAAAAGAACAAATTTGGAAGCATCACATAACTTGACTTCAAATTATATTACACGGCTAAGAAAACATCATGATACTGGTATAAAACTACAGACACAGACCAATGGAACAGAACAGAGATCCCAGATACAAAACCATATAGCTACGACCAACTGATCTTTGACAAAGCAGACAGAAACATACACTGAGGAAAGATGCCCTATTCTATAAATAGTGCTGGGAAAATTGGATAGGCACATACAGAAGATAGAAACCCTATCTCTTGCCGTACACAAAAATTCATTCAAGATGGATTAGAGATTTTAATGTGAGGCATAAAACCATAAAAATTCTAGAAGAAAATGTAGGAAAAACTCTTCTAAATGTAGGCCTAGGCATTGAATTTATGACTAAGACCCCAAAGGCAAAACAACAACAATAAAAATAAATGGCACTTAATTAAATTAAAAAGCTTTTGCATAGCAAAGGAAATTATCAACAGACTAAACAGGCCACCTATAGAATAGGATAAAATATTGAAAAGCTATACCTACAAAAAAGGACTAATATCCAGAATCTGCAAAAAACTCAAAGAAACAAGTGGGGAAAAAACAAACAGCCCCCTCAAAAATTGGGTAAAAACATGAAGAGAATTTTTTTCTAAAAAATATAGAGAAATGACAAAACAAATATGAAAAAATGTTCAACATCAGTAATCATCAGGGAAATGCAATTTAAAACCACAATGATATATTACCTTATCCCTGTTAGAAGGGGCATTATTAATAAGTAAAAGAAAACAACAGATGCTGGTGTGGATGCAGAGAAAAAGGAACACTTATATACTATTGCTGGGACTGCAAACTAGTATAGCTCCTACATTAAACAGTATGATGAGTCCTCACAGAACTAAAAGTAGACCTGCCATTTGATCCAGCAATCCCACCACTGAGTATCTACTCAAATGAAAAGAAATCACTTTATCAAAATGTCACCTGAACTTAAAGCTTTATTGCAGCACAACTCACAATTTCAAAGATATGAAATCAACCTAAGTGTGTCCATCAATTCATGAGTGGATAAAAATGAAACATGGTATATATATATATATGTATATATATATATATCACAGAATACTATGAATGAAATAATGTCTTTTGCCACATTTTGAATGGAAATGGAGGACATTATTCTAAGCGAAGTATCTTAGAAATGGAAAAAATAAAAACCACATTTTCTCACTAATAAGTGGGAGCTAATCAATAGATCCATGTGGCACAAAAAGACATAAAAGACACTGGAAACTAAGAAGGGGGGATGATGGGAGAGGGTCGAGGGATAAATACTTACTTATCAGGTACAATGAACACTATCTTGGTGATGGACAGACTGAAAGCCCTGGCTTCCACATTACGTAGTATATTCACATAACAAAGACATTTTACTTCCTTAATATTTTGGAGAAAAAAAGAAATTAGGAATAATTTTCTCAAGAGTTGGAAAATAATAGTAGATAAGTTTATAGTAGACATATAAATAGAAATGCACATAGCATTTCTATTTAGATGACAATAGATGTAGTAATTTCATATCTCACCTGGTCATTTCTTTGAATCTAGAAGGACTGATATCTTTTTTAAGGCATAAACCATAATTTTCTTTTTCTGTTTTATATTTACTCCCTGTAACACCTAGTACAGCGTGGACCACAGGTAAGCACTCAATAAAATGTTTGAGTAAATGAAGTCTATTGTACACTTAAAATGGAGTAAAGGCATAATATGTAAAGTATACTTCAATAAAGAAAAAAAATATAGGATGTACTGAGAAAAGAGATAGAAGAGTATCAAACAATGACAGAAAAGACTGTTAGGAGGAAGACAGCAATTGATCAGTAGTTGCCAGAAGCCATTCAATATTGTTCCCACATCAACAGAAGAGGACAAACACAGGAAAAGATCAATTTTTCTTTTTACCGTGCATTTCTAAAGCAAACTCCTGCGTCACTTTCCCCCTCTCACATAGTCAATGCATGAGGGCAGTTTCGCACTGTTCTTGAATGAGGTAAATTAGCATCATTACCTATTCAGTTTCCCTTTCTGCCTCCACTGCCCAAGAGTCATATTATCATACACAAAAGGAATGTGTGGAAAGAAACATCAAGGACTACAATTGACTTCAATCTACAATAAAACACATTTTACCACTTGGGCCACATATAGCAATATATTGAACTTCCTCTGCCAATTTTCTTTTATTTACAAAGCACTATCACTGTAACTGCTTTTTTTCTTTTTTAAGATACTCCATATATTCAAAAAGCCTTTTAGCCTGCTGATTTTATAAACATCTCCCAACATGAGAAATAGCATTTGAACAATGCATGATTTTCTGGAAGTAGGGATAAGATTGAAAGAGACTAGGAAAGATAAAAAAGAATGAAGGAGGTTGCTTACATTGAAAATTACATACACAGTCATGTGCCTCATAATGACATTTCAGTCAACAACGGACTGCATATCTGATGGTGGTCCTGTAAGATTATAGTGGAGTTTAAAAATTCTTATCCCTTCGTGATGTCGTAACCTTCCTAATGTCTTAGCGCAATGCATTAGTCACCTGTTTATGGTGATGCTGTTCTAAACCAACCTGGTGTGCTGCCAGTCATATACAAGTATGGCACATACAATTACGCACAGTGTATACTTAGTAATGATAATAAACTACTATATTACTGGTTTATGAATTTACTATACGATTCATTTTATCATTAGTTTAGAGTTTACTCCGCTTATTCATTGAAAACAAAAGTCAACTGTAAAACAGCCTCAGGCAGAAGGTATCCCAGAAGAGGGCATTGTTGTCATGAGGGACCACAGCTCCAAGTGCATTATCGCCCCTGAAGATCTTCCAGTGGAACAAGATGTGGAGGAGGAAGGCAGTGATATCGGTGATCCTGATTTTATGTAAGCCCAGGATAATGTGTGGTTTGTGTCTTAGTTTTTAACAAAAAAGATGTTAAATGTAAAAAATGAAAGTAATAATAGAAACTGTAAAAATAGAAAAAAGCTTATAGGAGTATACAGAAAATATTTTTGTACACCTATACAATATGTGTGTGCTTTAAACTAAGTGTTATTACAAGAGTCTAAAAGTAATAAAAAGAATTAGAAGTTTATAAAGTAAAAATGTTACAATAAGCTAAGATTAATTTATTACTGAAGGAAGAAAAATAGTTTTTATAAATTTAGTGTAATCTAAGTGTACAGTGTCTATAAAGTCTACACTAGTGTACAGTAATGTCCTAGGCCTTCACCTTTACTCACCACTCACTCACTGACTCACCCAGAGCAATTTCCAATCCTGCAAGCACCATTCACGGTAAGTGCCCTAGACAGGTGTACCATTTTTATCTTTTTTGTTGTTGTTGTTTCCTTTTGTGAGACAGGGTCTTGCTGTATTGCTGAGGCTGGAGTGCAGTGGCATGATCACAGCTCACTGCAACTTCACATTCCCAGGCTCAACTGATCCTGCTGCCTCAGCCTCCCAAATAGCTGGGACTACAGGCATGTGCCACTACATCCAACAAATTTTTTATTTTTCGTGGAGACGGGGGTCTGCTATTTTGATCAGGGTGGTCTCAAACTCCTTGCCTCAAAGAGATCGTCTTGCCTCAGCCTCCCAAAGTGTTGGATTATAGGCTTGAGCCACTGGACCCAGCCCATTTTGTTTATCTTTTATGCAGCATTTTTACTGTACCTTTCCTATGTTTAGATACATACAATTGCCTACAGTATTAAGTACAGTAACATGCTGTACTTAACAGGTTTATAGCCCTGGAGCAATAGGATGTACCACATAGCCTAGGTGTGTACTAGGCTAGACCACCTAGGCTTGTGTAAGTACAATCTCTGATGTTCACACAAAAATGAAATTGTCTACCCATATATTTCCCTGAATGTAGTTATGATGGTTCAACTTATGATTTCTCCACTTCACAATAGTGTGAAAATGATAGCATTCAGTAGAAATCATACATCAAATTCTGAATTTTTATGTTTTCCCAGGCCAGCAGTACATGGCATGATATTCTCTCACAATGCTTTGCAGCAGCAATGAGAGCAGCTTCCAATCAGTGATGCCACCAGGAGGGTAAGCAAATGAATACTTGATATCTTCTTGAAGGACATTATTTCTGCCAAACCAACTAGTGCCAATGTCTCTGGGCCTTCCACCAGCTATTTTCCAGCCTCATCAGAAGAAAGAGAAATTGACAACCCTACAGTTGGAGCATCCCAATCATTCAGCAATTAATTGTGTTTCAATGTCTCAAATACTCTTTAGGCCCACTGTGGCTTCAACTGAGTAAGTTAATTGTGTGTACCCATGCAACCATTCTGATTTTCACTTTCAGTACTGCATTCAATAAATTACATGAGATATGCAACACTTTATTATTAAACATATGCTTTGTGTCACTAGGTGATTTTGCCCCACTGTAGGCTAATGTAAGTGTTGTGAGAATGTTTAAGGTAGGCTAGGCGAAGTGGATGTTAGCTATATTAAATGTATTTTTGACTCATGATGTTTTCTACTTACAATTGGTTTGTCAAGATGTAACCCCACTGTAAGTTGAGGAGCAGCTCTATGTATGTATTTAATTTAAATAATTTTGTTTTTTCTTTTGTATTTATGTGTACCTATGATATATCTTATATACATTGTATATATTACATTGTATAAATTATATATATTTTATATATATGCACACAAAAATAAAAACAAAATAAAAAGCAGTGGATAACACTACCCTACCAAAAAGGTAACTTCGGCCTTTGAAAGAAAATTAGAATCCAACACTGTGATATCAGCCATACTCTCATAACTGTTCTCCAGTTGGGAGAAAGGAGAGTGACCCTACAGTCACATAAAACAGTAATAATGTAAAACAGATATCTATACACACACTATTAAGTACTCAGATATTTATCACTTAAGATACACTAAGTAAATTATATAGACAATAGTATAAATCTATGTGGAAGTGATGTTAATTCATTCAGTATATATTTATTAAATGACTGCTATATGCCAGGGACTGTGCTCATTTAAATCATAGGGTACAGAAATGCAAAAGATCACTCTATAACAGAGTGAACCATCAGAATAAACATAAGGAAGTCTCAGGGGAAATATTTCATGGTTGTTAGAAATGAGTCACCTTCCACTGTGAGCACTGGCACACACCTGTAGTCCCAGCTACTCAGGATGCTGAAAGGGAGGATCACTTGCACCCAGGAGTTTAAGTCTACAGTGAGCTATGAACTCACCACTGCACTCCAGCCTGGGCAACAGAGCCAGACCCTGTCTCTCTCTTTCCAAACAAAAAAAAAAAGAGAGAGAGAGAGAGTCACTTTCCCCATACAAATGCTGTCTAACAGTATATGTTCTAAGAATCTAATGACTAAGATAAAGTATTGTGGGAGGAAGAGGGCAGGGAAATAGAGGAGAGATTTGACAATATATAATCGCTTCTTATCCATCTCCAGCCTAATGTCAGATACAGAAGCTTTAAAGCAAATGCTCTGGAAGGTCTTTAATGATTTAATGTGGATATACTCTGATATTTCTAACACTGTATACCTTTTTATATATAATACAAATTGGCACTTGTCGTTACAGGTTTTCAACCGTACACGAGCAACTCAAGAATTCTGCCTTTTTGTCCCAGTAAGTTCTGGAACCCAACCTAATGTGCTTGAAGTGAAGCCTAACATGGCTCCTAAGAAGAAAGGAATATTTTGAAAAGAAATGTTCTCAGTCCAAACTTCATATTTAAATTTAACAATGTATTTGAGGCAGGAACTACCTTAAGGGAGTTAAGGTAGCTACCTTAAGGGAGTTACTATTAAACGTAGATGTTTAATAATTTCAATATTACAAGTAAAGGGCAATAGTGATAAATAGGTTTTAGGAAGGTACAAGACAACAGAAACTTCTGCCATTTCTCTCTTTTATCTTCACTTTTATTGTTACCCATCCTTTCCCCTCTAACATTTAGTTGTTCTTACTTTGCTTTTCATTCTAATTCTCATTTGCTGTAGCACATGACTCTAGCCAAGGGACAATATCTGGGCATTACGAATGTATATGTGTATTTAAATACACACACACACACACACACACACACACACACACACACACACACACACCCCTACCTGTGTTCCACTCCTCCAGACTACCAGGATTTTGCAATTGTTTTTCTCATCCAGTTCTACAAGATATGTGCTGATGCCAGGAATCCCTGGTTTCCTCGCTGTATGTTTTGATCTGTCTGCTTGCACTGAAACCACCGACTCCATTATCAATTCTATTCCTCATGATTGCAGCAGGTTTCTTTCAGGAAGAATTCACAGACTCTGAATTCAAGCAAAAAAAACCTTTGCTATTCAGTTGTATCACTTACTGGCTGGAGAAATAGCTAAAGTTCTAACCTTCCATTTCCATACCTAAAAAATGGGCATGATAATAATATCTAATTCTTAGATTTGTTATGAAAGAATTAATTAGGATAGTGTATAAAATGCATTTACATGTAGTGACTAGTACATATTCAGTTTCCATTAAATATATTATTTTTGTTACTATCATCATCATATCCATCATCATCACTTCATTATCATTGAAAAATTTTAAAAATCATAACTTAATGAACACTTTTGGCTTTCAGAGAGTTAGGTTATATTTGTCCTTTATCACTCTGTATTGAGATTTTTTTTCATTGTTTTGGCTCTTCATACAAAATTTTTCCTGTAATTCCATGGTTCCCAAAATGTGTGCTAAGGCACCCTGGGAAGCTGGAGAGAGCTAACAGGGGCACTCTGAGATATTTTAAATTTTCAGGAGAAATATGGACATTACCAGCTCGGGATCCCACTACATTCCTTTCAATGATATCATTTCTTTTCAAAACTTGGATTTTACCTGTTGCTCTCTTAAAAGACAAGTACAATGAGAAAATTAATATAGAGTAAGAAAGGAGGATGAAAGTCTCCAAACTGAATTCAGGTTCTAACAAGTTGTGCATTGCCCACAAGTGAATTGTCCACAAGTAATTGTACATCTCCCATAAGTATTACAAATAAGTTTGTTTATTTAAGAAAGAAATAGAAATATTAATTTTCTTCTTTCAATTTATAAATACTAAATTTTAGCTAAGTTGCTAAGACATAAATACATATTAAGACACTTCAAACTAATACTGAAACAGAACTCTTAGGTGCTTTGTTTTATTTTGTTGATTTAGGGATTCCAGGAAAAAATTACTATGAATTTCATGAATCAAGAATATTTAGGTTCCCTGCTGAAAGATTTTCTCAATCCTAGCTGCTTATTAGCATCATGTGGAGTAATTAAAAACAAATTTAACCTCACCAGGGGATTCTGGTACACCTGACGATTGAGAAATACCAACATAAATAATCTACCTACTAGATGATAAAACTAGAGAAAAGAAAGACTTCTTTCATGTATGTCTTTATTCCAAAGTCAAGTCTATCAAAATTATCTTTTCATGAGATCTTAAAACCAACTTCTCAACATTTATTATTTCCCATTTCCCCTTTCTATTTTGACTACATTTTGTCAATATTGCAAATCACTATCATACTAAAACAATTTTTTTTTTCTGTAAGGGAAAGCTATTTCTTTCAGAACAAATTCTCAAAGTTTAACAACCTTTCTGCAGAGGAATGGGTTAAAATTCTGATTCCAAGTTCTTTTTCTCAGAGATTCTGATGCAGATGATATACGACAAATACTTTAGAAAGTCCGGAGTAGAAAATATATGGAAGCAATGACCAAGGAGCTCCCCAAGAAGTACTTTTGAAAATTAAACCACAAAATCAGATCAGGATATAATAGATCAGAAGAAAAAATACAAAATGTTGTTTCAAGTTTTAAAAGATGAATATATTATAATCTGATATATTTATGTGCTTATATATTTACATATTTATGTTTATATGCACTTAAAGATAATATTCAAAGGAAATAACAGCTTTTCAGTAATAGAGGCTTATAAAGTAGAATCTGAAAGGTAGGCATCGCAGTAATGTGATGGAACCAGCTGGCGCTGGTTTCTGAGAACAGGATTGTATGTATCCATGTGGTACCTTTAGTGATATTGGTAGCTTGAACTTAGCCAAGTTTTTACTTTTATGCCACAAACAATGGCAAACATTACAAATTAGGATGGTTTTTCCTCAAGAGCCAATAACTAATCATTTATCAGCAGGTGGCCACCGAATATTGGGAAAACTCACCAAAACATGATTCAGGAAAGAAATTTCCATAGCTGGTAGGACAGAGAAATGATATCAGCTTAGCTCATCTATCCAGGTTGTGAATACAAATGCAATTCTCTGTTTAAAAATCTAAAAATCGGCCGGGCGCGGTGGCTCACGCCTGTAATCCTAGCACTCTGGGAGGCCGAGGCGGGTGGATAGCTCAAGGTCAGGAGTTCAAGACCAGCCTGAGCAAGAGCGAAACCCCGTCTCTACTATAAAATAGAAAGAAATTAATTGGACAACTAAAAATATATGTAAAAAATTAGCTGGGCATGGTGGTGCATGCCTGTAGTCCCAGCTACTTGGGAGGCTGAGGCAGAAGCATTGCTTGAGCCCAGGAGTTTGAGGTTGCTGTGAGCTAGGCTGATGCCACGGCACTCTACAGCCCGGGCAACAGAGTGAGACTCTGTCTCAAAAAAAAAAAAAATCTAAAAATCTTTAATATTCATATACCATAAATAATTCAATT
Source organism: Lepilemur ruficaudatus (assembly GCA_963574885.1). NCBI lineage: Eukaryota > Metazoa > Chordata > Mammalia > Primates > Lepilemuridae > Lepilemur > Lepilemur ruficaudatus. The sequence goes on from CAUYRT010083275.1 coordinate 28,341, forward strand.
TGCTGTGTTTTCAATTCTTTTAGCTACACATTCATTTTTTGTTCTTTAAAAGAGAGTAACACTGGATCATCTGATGTCTGTTCTACCTGATGGCACTATTCCTCAGTTTAATTGAGTAAACTGCTATTCTAATTTATGCTACATTGAAAATTTAGTAATCATTATTATCAATTTAAGTCCAAGAAATCCTAGCTACTGTCAATCTTAAGTTTCTACAGGGAGGCTCAATGGTAAAGGCTGTCAAATGATGACATTTCAAAACCAGCTAGTTGGCTTTCTCTGAAGACACACTAACCTCAACACATATCCTTCAGAAGCAATTCACTAGAATAATCACAGAGCAGTACTTCCTCAGACCAAAATGTATTAGAATAACTTTACAAAAGTTGCCAAAAGTTAATAATGCTACAAATTTTCATTTTACTGTGTAAAATTCGCATCATTTAAGTCCATGTTTTAACATCATCTTTTCTCTGCATGGCCATTTTTTAGCTCCCTACAGGCTAAGGAAATGCCTTCAACCACTGTACAGTCAGGCAGTGAAAACCCAGCAGAAGCAAAAATCCGCTTAGGCTCAAATCTTCAAAGTGCCAGAACCTTACTGATTGATTACTTATAAACTTAGTATTGAATTTATAAGGTCAGCACAAGAATAACTTAGATAAAAATAACTACACTAAGGGGAAGAACACCATTTGTCTACTTATTATTTTACCCTAGGAGTTCTGATTTGGCAAAGAAATACGAAACTAAAACTTCCTCGATGATTATCAGATTTAGCAGGTTCATTAAAAGAGATTACTACCAAAGATTTTTTTCAGAAGAAAACCAGGTATAAATTGGGACTTCATTATAATATATGATTTTGTTTATAAAAATGACCTCTGGCGTGTATGTATAGATCCATACAGATGGTTTCTCAGGTTTAATGATTTACTATCACTGAGACAAATGAAAAAATAATCCTGTAAAATTATAATTGTTATTACTTTTCAATCTAGATAGGTTTTTAATGATAGTGCTTTATGAAGCTATATTCTCTGATTCTAATGCACTATTTCAAGACAACGTACTTCAATAGCAAATGAACAAAAATGATTAGCAAGAATAGGAAAGATATATAGAGCATCTAAGTAAGCGGAGCATTTTCATGAAAACTATTAAATTGATGAATTAGATTAAAATATCACTGTCATTAAACTTTATTTAATAAATGTCAAATAAATACTTTAGCAGTGCTCTACAGCCTTCATTACTGTTACTATATCTGTCAGGGATGGCACTACCAATTGTTTTTGCCTTGTATGTGTTTTACCTAATAAAAAGACTCACTTTCCTTCCATGATTGTAATTTTCACCCCTGACGATGAAACTGAATTCTGAATACCACTGGGCTTCAGCAGCAAAACTTTGAGATCAAATTAAATTTTTCCTGAAAAGTATAAATTATTAGCCACCACATTCTATATATTACTAACCATTTATAGAGTCCTTCAAAGAACACACACACACACACACACACACACACACACAATTTTCTCAGTACTCTAGAATAAGAACATGGTGTTCTATTTCTCAAATCCCCAGGATGCTCAGTCTTTGTAGGTTCATTTGATTCTCAGATCTCAAACAAATGGATATGATTTTGCTCAGTGGGTCTGAGTTAACACCTCAGCTAGGCTTTTCAGAAATAAGCGCAGATATAAGAAAAAGGCATTCTGCTTTGAAGGCTAATGCCACGTCTAACCATTTCAGTAGCTGTAGTTAACAGGCTTGTTGTTTGAACTGCAGAATGTAAACATGAAGTATTATAGATCTGTATTACTTAAAGGTTGGGATACCAAGCTGCCTCCAAGGTTACACATGAAAGATGAGTGTTAACTATAATTGTACTATATACTATAATTATAAATTTATCTATTCTTGTTTTAGTTCTGTCAGTTTTTCTTTCAAATACTTTGGAGTTCTATTTTGAGTTATCTACACATGTATGATTTTTATTTCTTTTTCATGAATTGACTGATGTGGCATTATGAAATTTTCTACCATCTATAATATTTCTTGTCCTGAGACCTGTGTTTTAAAATTTTCATAGCTGTAATATATTTATTTATATATTTTTATTAGAATACCCATTTTTAATTTTTATGTTCAATCTGCCTGTATTCAAATCTAAAGTGCATTTTTTATAGATGGCATCAACATAATCCTTCTCTTCACCAGTCACCAGTGTGACAATTCTCTCTTTCAATTGAAAAGTTGTCTATCATCTTGCTATCTGACTTCCATACCTATTTTTGTTTTGTTTTGTACCTTCATTCAGGTTAATAAAATACTTTTAAGTATTCTAGTCTATTTTATTTTCTCTATTGGTTATTTGTGCTCTTTCAGTATTGGTCTTAGAAATTACAATATGCAAACTTAAAATATAGCAGTCTGTATATAATGTGTGTTATAATGCTTCTGGTGAATTGTAAGAAATTTATAATTTTATTATACCTCTTATTGTTCTTGTTATTTTTGTCACTTATTTTACTTCAATATATGTTATAAATTCCAGAAAGATTTTTTTTTGCTTAAAAACTGTCAGTTTTCTATTAAAGAAATAAAGATTAAAACCACAAAAGAGTCTTATACTTACTCACACATTTATCGCTACTAATGCTTTTGATTACTTTCTGTAGATTTAGTTTTCTATTGGGTATTAATTCTCTCTAGCCTAAAATACTTTTTTATGATTTCTTTTTGTGTAGAACTGATAGAGAAAAACCCTCTTAGCTCTCATTTATCTCATTTTTTTAGTTGACTTTCATTAAAAATTGCTATAGAAATAGATTGACAGGATTTTTTTCTTCTTCTTTCATTTTAAAGATGCCAGTCCATTGTTTCCCTGCCTCCAGTGTTTCTTACAACACATCAGACATTCTTAATTTTGTTTGGTATTTGTAGGTAATGCATCTTTTTCCTCTGGCTTCTTTTAAGATTTTCCTTTTTTTCTTTTTGATTTTCAGCATGATGTTTTTGGGTATTGTTTTCTGTTATATATATTGTCTGGAAATGGTAGGTTGAATCTGTAAGTTGATCATTTGCACAAAATTTAGGAAGTATTTACCTATTATATTTTCAAATTTTTTTCTGCCTCATTTTGTTTCTTTTTTCTTTCTATGACTCCATCAATATGTGTATTAGATCTCTTGATTATTCCACAGGTAACTGAAACACAGAACAATTTTTTCCCAATCTTTATTTTTTTCTCTCTAATCTTCAGATTTGATAATTTTATAAAGATTTAAATACCTTTACTTCTGTAATATCCAATTTGCTATTAAATACATCTCATAAATTTTTCATTTTAAAAACTATATATTTTTAATTAATCTGGCTTGTAAAGTTTCCTGTGAAAAGTCTGCAGTTAATCTGATGGGTTTTCCTTTGTCGGTTATTTGATGCTTTCATCTTGCTGCTTGCAGAATTTTCTATTCATTTTGACTTTGGCCAAGTTGATTGCCATGTGTCTTGGAGATGACCTATTTTCTATGAATCTTCCTGGTGTTCAATTGGCACCTTATATCTGTGTCTGAATTTCTGACAATACCAGGGAATGTTTCTTTAATAATTTCCTCAAATAGATTTTCCATGCTTTTAGTTCTTTTTTCTTCTCCCTCAAGGATACCTATAATTCAAATGTTAGTTCACTTCACATAGTCCCATATCTCTCTCAGTGATAGCACAGAATTTCTTATACTCGTCTCTGCCTCTTTGAATGACTAGATTATCTTGAGATCCTTGTCTTCAAACTCTGAGATTCTTTGTTCTCCTTGGTTTAGCCTTTCTCAAGAATGAAATTAAGATGAAAATCATAAAATTCTTTGAACCGAATGACAAAGGGGACACAGCTATCAAAAAGTTTGGGATACAGCAAAAGCATTCATCAGGGGAAAATTCATAGCCTTAAATGTCTACATTGAAAAGACAGAAAGATCACAAATTAACAACCTATTATCATGCCTCAAGGAACTAGAAGAAAAAGAACAAATCAAACCCAAAGCCAGCAGACGAAAAGAAATAATGAAAGTCAGAGCAAAACTAAATGAATTGGAAAACAAAATGATAATACAAAGGATTAACAAAACTAAAAATTGGTTCTTTGAAAAGATAAACAAAATCAACAGACCTATTGCTAGAATAACCAAGAACAGAAGAGTAAGGACTCAAATGTGTATAATCAGATATGAAAATGGTGACATTACAACTGATATCACAGAAATACACAGAACATCATCCAAGAATAATGTGTAAATCTCTCAGCACATAAAGTAGAGAATGTAAAGGAAATGGACAAATTCCTGGAAACACACACCCTCTCGAGACTCACTCAGGAAGAAATAGAACTTCTTAACAGACCAATATAAATAGTGAGATTGAAAAAACAATAAACAACCTCCATCAAAAAAAAAAAAAAAAGCCCTGGCCCTGATGAATTCACTGCTGAATTCTATGAGCTCTACAAAGAGGACCTGGTACCCATAATACAGAAATTATTTTATGTTATTGAGATGGAGGGAATCCTCCCCAACTTATTCTAAAAAGCCAGGATCACCTTAATACCAAAGCCAGGAAAGGACACAGCAAAAAAAAGAAAACTACAGACCAATATCCCCATGAATATGGACGCAAAAATCCTCAATAAAATACTAGCAAACCAAATTCAACAGCACATCAAAAAAATAATCCACTAGGACCAAGTGGACTTTATTCCAGGGGTACAAGGATGGTTCAATGTACATAAATCAATAAATGAGATTCACCACATAAATAAAAGCAAAAACAAACACCTTATGATCCTCTCAATAGATGCAGAAGAAGCATTTGACAAAATTCTGTGCCCTTTAATAATAAAAACCCTCAACAAACTAGGCATAGAAGCAAAATATCTCAGAAAAATAAAAGGCATATATGACAAACCCACAGCCAACACCATATTAAATGGGAAAAAGTTGAAACTATTCCCCCTAAGAACTGGAGCAAGACAAGGTTACCCACTGTCACTTCTACTCAGCACAGTGCTAGAAGTCCTAGCCAGAGCAATCAGGCAAGAAATATTGCTTTTTGCTGAAGATATGATCTTGCATATAGAAAACCCCATAGATTACACGAAGAGATTCTTGGAATTGATTAAACAAATTCAGCAAACTCTAAGGACACAAAATGATTCATGATATATAGTGCACTGAATGTATATTACATTTTTACTCTTTATTAGCTTTAAGTCTTTGAACACGTTATTTTCACTTCAGTCATGATTTTAACTTTAGTAAAATGTGAAGGAACTGTCTTAGTTTCCTAGGGCTTCCATAACAAAATACCATAGATGGGGTGGCTTAAACAATAGAAATTTATTTTCTCACAGATTGAGAGGCTAGAAGTCTAAGATCAAGGTGCCAGCAGGGCAAGTTTCTCCCAGGCCTCTCTCCTTGGCTTACAGGAGGCCATCTTCTCACTATTTTCTCATTTGGCATTTTCTCTATGTGCAAGCATCCCGGGTGTCTCTTTTTCTTTCTATAAAAGCATATTGGATTATGACCCTCCCTTTACGATTTCATTAACCCTAATTACCTCTTTAAAGGCCCTATTTCAAGATACAATCTCATTGGGGGTCAGGGCTTTAACATATGAAATTTGGGAGGGCACAATTCAGTCCATACCAGTGACAAAATTAACTCGAAGGTTTCTTCCAGCTTCAATATTCAAGGATTCATGAAATGTAGAAAACCATAAAGTTACTCAGCCTTGCATAGCAGAGAAGTATTACTTTCCTCTGTATAAATTTCTCCCCTTGTCAAACCTCAGGTTATAGACTCACATGACCTCCTGTCTTCCCATTTGTATCTCTAATCTCTGGCTTTCCTTGTCATTATCATCAGAGACTTTTAAATAAATACCTTCATGAATTTAGTTCTAGGGTAGGTTGAAGAAAGCCTTTTTATGTGGACTATGTAGGGGATCCTCAGACAATAGGAAAAGAGGAGGGAAAAATGTGAAGACTCTGAAGAGCAATAGATGTATGAATAGGTCTGAAGCCACTTCCTAGCAAGAAGCACTCTCAAAAACGCTAAACACTAAAAACACTAACCAAGCACAGCTTAAGTAGACACAGACACATGGCAAATCTTTTGCATTTTCATTCCATCCCAATCTACTAGACGGTCTTTTCAGGTTTTGTCTCTTATGAACTGAGATTGGAGGCAATTTTAATTTAGCTTTTCTGAATCCAAGTTTCTTCTACAACATGAGAATAATTACATCTAACCTACAGGAAAGGTTGTGAAGATGGAAGGCAATGATGTATACAAAGGGCCTGCCACCTTACAAGCATGTAGCACATGTTAAGTATTTTACTTTGTTGAAGTATGATTAAGACCCATATATAATTTTCGTGAAATAATAGGATTCTCATTGGAAACAAATTTTCTTATTATTCTGGAATGTTTGTTATGTTATTCTGTCGTAGAAAGAGTTATTAATTGTCATAAACAACTTTCTACCATAACTACTTTTCTTAAGCATTTCTCACCATCAGCTCCTGGAGAACATCTTTTCAGTTACTAAGAAAGCATCAGGTAGGATGAGGCACACAACATGTTCACTATTCTTATGTCTGGTGTTACTTTGATTTTAGATTAACACAGTATAGTTTTAGGTATTTTTTAAGTCGTCCTTTTATTTTCATACTCTAAATGAAGGAGGGGATCAAGATAGTTTATAAGTTTTGAATCCATTTCAAAATGTGACACAAGCTGACCTCTTGCCCTCTCAAGGTAAAGAAACCCACTAAATCATAAATTTATCACAATATGCCAGATATGTCATGAAGTTTCTAAATCATGCTGAAAAGAAGAAAAAAATCAATGAACGTTTGTATCTCAAAATAGAGACCAAGTCCTGAAGGACGGACCAAGATTTATTTATAAAAAGAGAATCCATTACCATTACAAGTAATTTCCCTTTTGGGGCTTGATGGCTCAACTCAACCTAGTCTGAAAGATACTCTGAAAGATGCTGCTTATTGGGACACAAGTTATTGCTAAACAGAGTAATGTTTAACCTTTATTGCATATCAATAATTATTTCACAAAGAGTGTGGTTGATGTAACTCATTTTAGTTCACATGTATTGATATGTTTGTTATCCTGCTGTGCTGATTAGTTTTTAAAGTGTCTTTATCAATAAAGTGGGGGTGATAAAAGTGCTGACCTCAAAGAGTTCTTATCACTGTTAAGTTGATACATAAAGTACATAGAATAGTTCTGGTCCACAGTAAATTTTAATAAGCTTTTTTTTCTACTACAAATATTGATTAAGCATATTCTTAAATAAATCAAAATGTGTTTTCTTAATAAAATGTAATTTACTTTTTAAAAATACAAACTCATTATTGAAAATGCTTTGTACAATATTTGCCTTAACAAACTGCTTTTTGTATTTTCACCTTGTTTTAGCCTACCCTTCATAAGATCTGTGATTTGGAATGTGCCAAAATAAGAACACCTGCAACTAGGTATAAAATGACAAACTAACAGACAATTTTATTTGCTTGGTCATTTTAACCACTAAAACCAGTTTTTGTTCAATTAATTCAGCTACAATAAATAGTGAGAGTTATTAAGATAGCAGAAATGTTTATCTTCACTGTCAAAGTTTTCTAGTGAATTACAGATATTATAAATAAAAGCTCCATCATCTTGATTCATTCAGTTGAGTATATATAGTCAATAAACATTTGTAATCAGAATAAAACATCACATGTAATCTATAAATATATGCAACTATATGTACCTATAACAATTAAAAATAATTTAAAAATTAAATTATAACTTCTGTGCCTTGAATTTCCAATATTTTTGTTTTGTTTTGTTTTTCCTGTTGTTTCTGAGACTAATAGAACTATCTACAATGTCCAGGCTCAAATTCAAAAGCTCAAATTCTTAAATAACTATATGCCTTTTTCTTTCTTTTTCTTATCTATAATGTTGTAAGTTCCACCAAATTCAGAAATTAATTGAATGCAGTTGTATCATTGGGTTTCTACTTTGAGGAAATGACTTTTAGTACTTAAATCTCACGAGTGCTCTATGGAGACCCACACTTTCAATCTGATAAGCTAATTTTCTTTTTCAGTGTTTAAGCTCTTTTGTTTGAAAATAAAACTTTATAATGAAAAAGAAAACCCTGCCGTTACCTGGGAGTGTGCTTATAGTTTCCCATCTTATACATTGGAATTTTTCAAATAAAGGGCAAACAAAAGCAACCCGTATGAAGCAACTGTTTATACCATATGGGCAAGCAAGCACACCTGCTTTAATGAAAGACATTAACTTTTGGTGAAGGTTGATACAAGGAGCCCATCCATTTCCTAGCCCAAGCCCTTTTTGTGTGCACTTGTGTGTTTGCAAATGTGTGCATAAGTATCAGTCACAGTTCTCCAGAGAAACAGAATCAACAGGAGATGTATACATGTGGGGAGAGAGAGGGGAATTGAAAGAGAAATTGAGAAAAAGGGAGGTGGGATTTCTATTTTATGGTCTTGAGGGGAATTTCTTCTTCTCTGGGCAACCTCCAGTTTTTTTGCTCTTACGGCCTTCAACTGATTGGATAGGGTCTACCCACTTCATCTAGTGTAATCTCATACAGTCAAAGACAGTTGACTGTAAATGTTACTCACATCCAAAGTGCCTTCACAGCAATATCTACGTTAGTGTTTGGTCAAATGACTGGGCACCATAGGGTAGTCAAGTTGACACATAAAACTAACCATCACAGCACATGTGTATGGTCATGCCTTCACTTTGGTTTAAAATAAGTGGGATCTTAACTACTTTTTCGATAAATGGAATCACCTGGGCATTCCATGTGCCTCAAGAAAAAAGTCTAATTCTCCAAAATATCTTACCTTAAGGCATAATTAAGGCTCATCTCTGCTCAATTCCAATCTTGTTGACTATGCTCCTAACATAAGATTACCCACTATTACCCTGAATTAGCAATACTTTTTCGTATATTTTCATAGGCTGTGCTTTCCACCTGGAATGGCCTTTACCCATTCATATAATATGATGACAAAGTCTGAATGACTGGGTATATTTCTACTGAACAAAGATGATGTATTTTTAAATTTTAAACTGGTGAATTAGAATTCCTGGGTACTTTCTTTACTGAGTAGCTTGAGGCAAAAATATTGGGAGAAGGCAAAATGTCCCTAATATGGGTCATGCCATGTGACCTAGACAGTTCATTCTAGGCATATACCCAAGAGAAATAAACTATATGTCCATTACAGAGACTTGTGCACAAATGTTAATAGTAGCTTTATTCATATTAGTCAAAATGTAGAAGCAACCCAAGTCCTCATAAGTAAGTGAACGGACAAATTGTGGGATATCTATAAAATATAATACAACTCAGCAATAAAAATAAATAAACTATTGATATGCCTAATAGAATGTATTAGTCTTGAGATAGTTATGTTGAGTGAAAAAAATATAGTCAAATATAGCGATTTCATTTATATAAAATTCTAGAGAATACAAATTATTCTATAGTGGCAGAAAGTAGAGCACTGATTCCCTATGAATGGAATGTGGGAGGAACAAGAAAAATCATGAGGGAGAGAGTACAGAATGGCCCAAGAAAAATTTTAGAGATGGTGGATATGTTAATTATTTTAACTGTGGTAATGGTTTCATAGATGAAATTTATGTCTTTTTCCTCCATCTACCATTTTGTGGCCTGGTCATTCTAAGATGGACACCAGAGTGGCCTGGCTATTCTCAGAAGACTCCAACTGTCACCTGAGGATTGAGATCATATCATTATTTTTGTATGTAGCTAAATAGGGAATTCTGAGAAGGAACTCATATTTAACCAGATTTTACCAAATTTTAAAGTGCATTGAGTGAGAAAGAAATGACAAAGAAAATTAAAGTGAGCATGGCCAATTTTGTAAGAAACTATCTGGAGATAAGGATGAGAATGGGTGGGTTCATATAAAAAGCATCTTTGGTAGCTTTTCATAAGGAATGAGAAAAAACAAAAGAAAATATTAGTATAGTATCTGCTTTACACCAAAAATACCTGTATACAAAATATTTTAGATATTTCTATTTTTAACTGTGAAAACTAGCCTGTATATTAACATAAATCTTTTAGGAGTGTGTTTCCCTATTAAGTTAAGTTCTCTCTTACTGAAACAGGTATGTGACTTACTACAAGATTCTTAAAGCACAGAGTTCAGACTTGCAAGTGATATGCTCCCCAAATTTCTACTATATTCATTTGGTTTCTCTTGACATTTTGCTATCAGATTCTGATCATTCAACAAATAATTTTATTAGCCAAACTATATACTGGCCATTGGCTATTTTCAGTTTAAGAGTTTGTACTCAATTACTCAGCTCTTTCTTATCATAAGGATTGGTGAAATATAAGGTGATGTGCTTAGAATAGTTTTGTTTTGTTTATTGTGGTAAAATATATGTAAGATTTATGATTTTAACCACTTTTAAGTCTACAATTTAGAATTTTTTAAAATATTAAATTGCTTTACAATTATCTATGTAAGTAGTTTGTCAGCTAACTACCAATCTAGACTATCAGTAGTCAGCTCCCTGACCAAATCCAGCCAGTCTTCTGCATTTGTAAATATATTCATTGGAAAAAAACTGTTCACACTTGTTTATATATTGTCTGTGGCTTCAGAGTTGAATAGTTGCAACAGAGTTCTTGCAGTCTTAAAGCCAAAAATAATTACTATCTGGCTCTCTACAGAAAAACTTGCTAACCCTTGGTATATAGTAAATAAGTTATTATTGTAACATAACAAGATAAAAAGATTACCATGTTGATAGTCAACAAGACTAAGGCTTTTGAACCAGGTCTACCATTAACTGCTTGTGAAAATTGAAAAGTTTTACCATGTTTTTGATCCTCTATCCCCTCAAAATGTATATATTGGATTAGATAATTTCTATGATCCCTTCAATTTTGAACATGTATTTACTAGAACATTTAATTCCCCTGTGGAGATTGTTAATACTCCTAGCTCCACTGATAATGTCTTAAATCTTTGTTCTTAAGTCTTTTGGAGATTAAAGAACATATTCATAAATGAAAATTTTATAATGCAAACTATTGACATTTAAATTATTCAAGGAAGTTTACCATACCAATGAGCTAAATACATAATGTTAAAATTTTAATATTGTATAATTAGCTTGATTTAAAAAGAACATGTCATGGCCCAAGCCCACAGCTAACATCATACTCAACAGTGAAAAATTGGAGACTTTTTCTCTAAGCTCTAAACTTAACAAGAATACCCACTCTCACCA
>CAUYRT010083276.1:0-75171 GCA_963574885.1 Lepilemur ruficaudatus
CCTCTCAAGTAGCTGGGTCTACACCACACCCCACCATGCCCAGCTAATTTTTAAATGTTTGTGTAGAGATATGGTCTTGCTATGTTGCCCAGGCTGGTCTTAAACTTCTGGCCTCAAGCAATCCTCCCGCCTAGGCCTTCCAAAGTATTGAGATTACAGGTGTGAGCCACCATGTCCAGCCTGAAGATATGATCTGAAAACTATGCAAGGAAGGAGGGAGACGTGGGAAGATTACTGTAGGGACAATGGCAATTGCCGGAGACCTTTCCTTTGGTATGCTATGAGCAGCCTCTGGGGCTTTCTTTTCCTGGAAATTTCCAGAAGCTTTAGGGCTATTTGAATTTCTCTGCAGAAATTTAGTCTGTGGTCTTTCTAATTTATCGAAACAAATATTTTTAACCTGGGTCTTTAAGGTTCCCTACAGGTCTGGCAAGAAGATATAATTTGAAGTACAGGAAGGAAGCCTGCAGAGCTACTTCTGGGGTGGACACTGTTCTCTGAGGTGCTACTTCCTCTTCCCCACTGCTAAAAGTGAACTATTAAAGAGAGCTTAATATAAGCTAAAAATTTAATTAACAAAGTGATGAGATCATCAGAACCAGCAGATATAATCAAAATAAGACAGAGTCACACTTGGCCAGGCCTAAATCAGAAATAACTAAAGGCAATGTGACTTGTCCTCAGTAGCAAATGTGATGTTGAGGGCAGGGGCATTTCTTAACCAGGCTTAAAAGGTCCCTGAGACCTCAAGTCTAAGGCCTTCAAACTCTCCCTTGGAATACCCCAAAGGCGTACAAACTCTGATTACCCATGGGCTAAACAATGTCATCAGCTGTTTTGCAAGTGCTCTGAACTCTCCCAACCCCAAAGAAGTCACATGCAGATTTCAAAACCATAGAGTCCTATGTGTTCCCCTAAACACAAGTAGGGTACCAAAAAAGTGGGGTATATATATTTGGTTCAAACAGTGCTCTTATTTCAGATTCTGCTTTTGTTCATCTGTTTCATCTGGTCTACACCTCATTTCCCTGTGTGTTCACATGCCAGGTCTATAAATGATTTTTTGTTGTTGTTGTTCTTTTTTTATATTAAGATGAGGTCTCACTGTGTTGCCCAGCTGGTCTTGAACTCCTGGGCTCAGCCAGGCACTGTGGCTCATGCCTATAATCCCAGCACTTTGGAGGCCAAGGTGGGAGGATCACTTGAGGCCAGGAGTTCAAGACCAGCCTGAGCAACATAGCAAGACCATATCTCCACCAAAAAAAAAAAAAAAAAAAAAAAAATCAACTTCCTGGCTCAAGCCATCCTCCTCCCTCAGCCTCCCAAGTAGCTGGCATTATAGGTGGGAGCCACCATGCCCAGCTTATAAATGATTTCTTTATGGACACAGGAGGTGGGTTTCATAGAATCTGCAATTTCTATTAACCTGCCTCAGAGATGCCCATCCTTGCTAGAAATATTATGGCTTTTTCTGTGGCTAACTTCTCTTTAGAACATTATTAAAAAAACCAGTTTGTTACAGTGGGAGGTAATCATACTAAAGTTATAAGTAAGAATAAATGGTGTCCTTGAACAGCAGTCCCCAACCTTTTTGGCACCAGGGACCGGTTTCATGGAAGACAGTTTTTCTATGGACATGGATGGGGTGGGGGGAATGGCCCGGGGAACAGCTGTAAATACAGATGAAGCTTCCTTCCCTCACTCCTCCCTCCCCTGCTCACTTCCTGCTGTGAGCCGGGTTCCTAAGGGGCCCTGGGCAGACCAGTACCGTGGGCAGAGGGCGGCATGTTGGGGACCGCGGTCCTTGTCCTTGAAAATACCCTTCTTGGAAAGTAGGCTCTGACATTTTGCTAATCTGTAAGCACATTTTAAAGCAGCTGCATGTTAAACTACTTTAGAAATTGCTGATTTGGGATGTTATTGATGCCATATTAATATTTTAATTACAGTTGCATTTAGAATAAAAATGATATTAGTTGGCATGATAGTATACTTATAAGAGTGTTACGTAGAATAAATTACACAGTTCTCTCCCCATGAGAACTACAGTAATCAGTTGGGGCCACTCTCAGCCAGAGAGGAGCTGATCTGAAATCCATTTCTTCAGGCTTCACTTTCTACATTTTAAATCTTACCAGACTGTGAGCAGGTGAACAACAGAAACGACAGGTAAATCAGTCATTCCTCCTTTGACGTTCTTCTTTGCTTTCTAGAGGAGATGATTGAAATTTACGGTTTAAGTGATTTGCAGACTAATCTTTCTTGCATTATTGCCATAAAGCCCGAAGAGTCCGTGCCTGAGAATTACCAACATTATCTTCAGTTTCCTCACAAAAAGAAAGGACAAACCTAGATCCAGAACAGGGGATGGACTGGACTTGTGGGATTTGTTTTATTGAAAGACAAAATCAAAAATTCAAATCAGTGAGAAAGGGGGAAAAATCAAACATTGAACCCACAGGACAAGTATTATGTGGGGGTGGCTGTGGCTTATGTGTCCCATTCAACCAGGGGGTCACTGTCACAAGGGAACAAGTAAGTGGGGCCCCGCAGGGAGTGGTTTCCTGTGGAGGCTTCAGCATTTCCCCTCTTGACCTGGATTATAGAGTAAAGAAGTTGCTCTTTAAAAATGTGGACGCCACTAAACTTAAGGGCGAACGTATTTTATGGAGAGGGGTTGGGATGAGAGGAGGGTCATCAGATAAAATATTGGATGTTCAGTTGAATTAGAATCTCAAATAATGATTTTTTATTTAATTTATTTTTTTAGTAAAAGTGTGTTCCATGTGACACAGGGCACATAGCTACACTGAAAAAATATTCACTGCTTACCTAAAACTCAGATTTAACTGGGTGTTCTGTGTTTTTTGTTGCTAAACTTGACAGTCTTAGCAGAGGGAATTGTGGGAGTAAAGATCCTAAAAAGTGATGGGAAAAAAAGGTATGAACTTCAGAGTGGTGAGTACCTTGTCTTAGAACTCAAAATGGTCCTATAAATCTGAAGAAATTTTCAGACTGCAAGACAATGAAATTTTAGGTGAGGGAAGAATGTAAGGTGGTAAAGATAGGAAAGCATTGCAAATTCTGGTTATGAGCTCCAAATTGCAGTTTTGATTTTTAAAAAACCATGTTTGCATTCCCAGTCCGCAGTCTTTCACTTTTAGTAGATTAGCAGTAAGTGGTTTTTGAACGCATCAACACTTTCCTTAAAGACAGTCTCCTTCCCAGTGCCCTTACAAGATTCTTAAAAATCATTGGCTTTATTTTGTAAGAAATTCATGTCATATCTATTTCTTAGGGAAAAGATCACCGGTCTTTGTGTAACCATCAAAGTGAGAAAAAACCCAAATCTGGGTGGGACTGGAGCCATGAAATAGTGGCTACCTAATCTACAGGAGCTCAGAGGTGCAAATAAATCTACTCCCAGGACAACTTTTGAAACTCTGAGCTCTTCCTAAAAAGGAAAGAGAAAGAAAGAATTCAACCAGCAAGCTAATTAGAAGGATCCACACTGAAGAAAAATATCAGGCAGCAGCCTTCCAAGGACCTCTTCCTCTATCCCTCTCAGCAAGGGAGTGAGGATGTTTTAAGAGTTATGCTTTGTAACTGCTCTATTGTTATTTTTGTATTCCTTCTGCTATTGTTTCCCCCATGGTGATTGATAGACAAACCCCCAAAATAAGAAGCATCAGTGGGTCTGTCTGCAGAGAGTACCAGCTTTGAACCAAGACACTTAGAAGCCAGCCTGGCACAGAGGGGACAAGAGCAACTTCCCCTCCCCCAACCCCCACCTCATTCCAGCCCAAGGAAGGGTGAGTGTGAGTCTAAAGAGAGTAGAGGAATGGGCTTGGCCCCTGGGGGAGTGAGGTTGAAGAAAGGAGATGTGAATCCACTGGAAGTATTTACAAATAATATTTATGCATTTTGGGGGGGAGAGTGTCCATATCTTTTATCATATTTTAAAAAATCTTAAAGATGGCTTCAGCCGAAAGTTGGATGGGTAAAATGGTTTTGAAGTAACAGTTGGAAAAAAATTTGCTTCCTCTTGTAAGCAGTAAGATGTGGCATATTTTTTTCATGGCAGCCCCATTGGTTCCTTACCATTTCCTAATTCTTAAAACAATAAAACATTAACTTAAGTTTTAAATATAGCAAAGTTTCTTGAATGACTTCAAAAATCTTTGTGTTCTTTTTGCTTACTCAGATGCTGAGTATATATAACAATGGGAAATTAGAGGATAATAAAAACGTTTATCTACTTCACAGTTTCACTTGTGATCAAGTCCCCTCTGTTTACCTATCTCAGATTAACAATTACTTCCTAGTAAATACCAAGGCCTTCTGAGAACAAAGGCATCCTCAATATAGCTTCAGAACTCGGTTGTGGGGTGAAGTCACTTAAGAGCACTTGCCTGTGGAAGTAGTTGTTATAGAAATGTAATAGAATCCTTGCGACACACCTTGCTCATGTGATTTTCTGTCAGAGGACAAAGCCTCTATCACGGAAAACATGACACCTACACTCACCAAGAATCTAGGTGGGATGAGGAGGGAGGTGGAGGTGCACTTCACAAAGTCTAGAGATCACACATTTGACACATTCCGAGTGCTGAAAATAAGTGTTCTTGCACCTCCGAATTTATTCTCACAAAACGAGGTGCAATGACAAGTTAACATCTAGGTTTCAGTTACCACTTAGCTGCAGGGGAGTTGTAAAAATTATTACATTTATGAAATTAGATTTAATAAGAAAAAAAATCCCCTTTAATCCCCTAAAATAAACATAACCTTAAAGAGAGCCTAAATATCACCGTGTGTAGTCAGTCGATCTGTAATGAATTAAACAAATAACTTAGAAATCAGTGACCTTTTGTTCCAGTGAACAGATAATCAGAAATGTGTATGTGTGGCAGTGCATTTTCCCCATTTACAATAAACATGCAATTTTTTTCATAAGGAGAATACTCAAAGTATGTGCTCTCTTTTAAATCAAATGCTACAAGGCAGGGTTCTAATCTGTCATACATGGATATCTATGTGTCTGGAATATCGGATATAATCCTGTCTGAAGCAAAGGGATTGGGCACCTTAAGACCATTCTAGTTCTGTTTAACCTAGAGGTCGAGAATGGCCAGTCCCACTAAGTTCATATCCTTCTTTCTCCATTATACTTTCATTTTTGCTCCTATACCTTTGAGTAGATGAGTACAGAATTTGTGAGAACTGCAGGTTCTACCTACTTTAGGAGGTGTTCCCCCAACAACCTGGCGATAATGCACTGTTTTTTCCGCTTTGTTACTATTGCTCCAGAGAAACTATTTAATGTCTATCTTTCTCAAAATATTGTGAACTCCTTAAAGGAATCTGCTTTGTGTCCCTGGGACCTGGCATTATGTCTGACACAAAGTGGGTGCTCCCGAAATGTGGGCTGAGTGCAGGGGTTGAAATAAAAATAAGGTAAATGGCAAGAAGGTGTTGGAGGCTGTGGGGCTCAGAAAAGCAGTACCCCAAAAACTGGTGCTTTGACATGCTGAGAGGACTTAGGAGCTACCTCGGAGTCAAAGTCTTTCTAACCTAGTCTTGTACTCCCCTCACCAAGTGTAGGGAGGGGCTCTCTTTGAAATTTCCTTATCTGACCAAGAAAGCTGCTTTCCAAAAAAAATGTAATTGGCATAAGAATCTCTCCCTAGGAATCTCAGCAAATAACTAGGAAAGATCCACCAGAGAAGAGAGTAAGAATGGCCAAGCCCAGATAGACTTTTCATCTATTCTTCTGTGCCAGATCCAAGAGTACTTGAGGGACTTTATTCACATAAGAAGACAACCTTTGTTACTGCTAAACTCCACTCACCTTTCCAAAACATCTGCCTTCTACCTCCCCAGTGCATGGATTCTCCCTAATGATTTACTGTCCCTCGAAAGGATTGTCTGTATTTACCATCTCCCCCTTTCAGTATGAAAAAGGGTATAAAAGCTTACGTACCAGAGTATGTATCTGGGTAATCATTCTATGATCTGCCTCTACCCCCGGCATGTTAATAAATTCCTTTGCCTTTTGTCTTATTAATCTACCTTTTGTCAATTGATTATCAGTGAAAGTTCAGAGGGTGAAAGGGAAATTTTCCCTTTGCCCCTACAAGGCATTTGGAAACACCCCTAACTGTAGTGGGTTGAATGGTGTCCCCCCAAAATTTTACATCTGTCCAGAGCCTTAGAATGTGACTTTATTTGAAAATAGAATCCTTATAGACATAATTGATTATGGATTTTGAGATGAAATAACCCTGGGTTTTGGATCTACCCTAAATCCAATGAATAGTGTCTTTATAAGAGAAAGGCAACGGAGACTGGAGGAAGAAATACGTAAAGATGGTTACGTGAAGATAAAGTAGAGATTGGAATTATTCTACCATTAACCAAGGAATGCCAGGGACCACCAGAAGCTGGAAGAGTCATGGAAGGATTTTCTTCTAGAGTCGTCAGAAAGAGCATACCCTTGCTGATAACTTTGACTTCAGACGTCTGGTATCTAAAACTATGAGAGTAAATTTCTGTTGTTTTAAGTCATCTAATTCATGGTAATTTGTTATGGCAGCCCTAGGAAACTAATGCACCATCATTTGGACTGGAGCTGTGATCCTAGAGGATTGTAAAAGGACTGCAGAATGATTTCTCATCTCATCCCAAAGAACGAAGGAAAAATGTATAGGCATACTTGGGAGATATTGGTGCTTTGGTTCCAGTTCACCGCAATAAGGCAAGTGTGTTAGTAAAGCGAGTCACACAAATTTTTTTGGTTTCCCAGTGCATATAAAAGTTACGTTTACACCATACTGTAGTCTATTAAGTGTGTAATAGCATTATGTCTAAAATATGATGGACATACCTTAATTAAAAAATACTTTCTTGCTAAAGAACGCTAACAATGATCTGAGCCTTCAGCAAGTTGTAATCTTTTTGCTGGTGGAGGGTTTTGTCTCAGTGTTAATGGCTGCTAATCAAGGTGGTGGTTGCTGAAGGTTGCAGTGGCTGTGGCAATTTCTTGAAATGAGACAATAATAAAATTTGTCACATCAATTGGCTCTTCCGGTCATGAAAGATTTCTCTGTAGCAAGTGATGTTGTTCGATAGCATTTTACCCACAGTAGAACTTCTCTCAAAATTAGCGTCAATATTCTCAAACTCTGCTGCTGCTTTATTAACTAAGTTTATGTATATTCTAAATCCTTTGTTGTCATTTCAACATTGTCCACAGCATCTTTCCCAGGAGTAGATTCCATCTCAAGAAACTACTTTCTTTGCTCGTTCATAAAAGTGATTCCTCATCCATTTAAGTATCATTATGACATTGTAGCAATTCAGTCACATCTTCAGGCTCCACTTCTAATTCTAGTTCTCTCGATATCTCCACCACATCTGCAGTTATTTTCTCCACTAAAGTCTTGAACCCCTCAAAGTTATCCATGAAGGTCGCAATCAACTTCTTTAAAACTCCTATTCCTATTGATATTTTGACCTCCTCCTGTGAATCAACAATGTTCTCAATGGCATCTGCAATGGTGAAAACCTCCTTTCCAGAAGGTTTTCAATTCATTCTACCCAAATTCATCAGAGGAATCACTACTCATGGAAGCTATAAGCTTACAAAATATCTTTTTTCCTTTTCCTTCCTTCCTTCCTTTTCTCCTTCCTTCCTTCCTTCTTTCCTTCCTTCCTTGCTTGCTTCCTTCCTTTCTTCATACTTTCTTTCTTCTTTCCTTCCTTTCTCTCTCTCTGTTTTAAACATTGGGTTCTTGCTCTGTTGCCCAGACTGGAGTGCAGTGGTGTGATCATAGCTCACTGCAGCCTTGAACTCCTGGGCTCAAGAGATCCTCCCACCTCAGTCTCCCAAGTAACTAGTGCACACCACATGCCCAAAATGTGTTTCTTAGGTAAGAAGATCTGAAAGTCAAAATTACTACTTTATCCAGGGGCTTCAGAATGGATGTTGTGTTAGCAGGAATGAAAACAATATTAACCTCCTTGTACATTTCCATCAGAGCTACTGGGTGACCATGTACATTGCCAAAGAACAGTAATATTTTGGAAGGAATCTTTTTTTTCTGAGCAGTAGGTCTCAACAGAGGGCTTAAAATACTCAGTAAACTATGCTATAGATAGATGTACTGTCATCTAGACTTTGTTGTTCCATTTATAGAACCCAGGCAGAGTAGATTTAGTATAATTCTTAGGGGTCCTAGGATTTTCAGAATGGTAAATGAGCATTGGCTTCAACTTAAAGTCACCAGCTGCATTAGCTCTAATAAGAGAGTCAGTATGTCCTTTGAAGCTTTGAACCCAGGCATTGACTTCTCTTCTCTAGCTATGAATGTCCAAGATGGCATCTTCTTCCAATAGGTGGCTATTTTGTCTACACTGAAAATATGTTGGTTAATGTAGACACCTTCATCAGTGATCTTAGCCAGATCTTCTGGGTAACTTGCAGCAGCGTCTCTGTCAGCACTTGCTGCTTCGCCTTGCACTTTCATGTTACAGAGATGGCTTCTTTCCTTAAACCTCATGAACCAACCTCTGCTAGCTTCCAGCTTTTCTTCTGCAGCTTTCTCACCTCTCTTAGCCTTCATAGAAATGAAGAGAGTTAGGGCCTTGCTCACGATTAGGCTTTGGCTTAAGGGAATGTTGTAGCCGGTTTGGTCTTCTACCCAGACCACTAAAACTTTCTCCATATGGGCCATAAGGCTGTTTTACTTTCTAACCATTTATATGTTCACTGGAGTAACACTTTTAATTTTCTTCAAGAATTTTTCCTTTGCATTCACAACCTGGTGAACTGTTTGGTGCACGATGCCTAGCTTTTGGTCTAAATCAGCATTTGACCTGCCTTACTCACCTAGTTTTTGATTAAAAGTACGAGATGTGTGACTCTATTCACTTGAACACTTAGAGGTCATTGTAAGGTTATTAATTGTCTTAATTTCAATATTGGTGAGTCTCAGGAAATAGGGAGGCCTGAGGAGAGGGAGAGAGATGGGGGAACAGCCTGTTGGTAGAGCAGTCAGAACACACATGACATTTATCAATTAAGTTCACTGTCATATATAGGCACAGTTTGTGGTGCCCCAAAACAATTACTATAGCAATATCAAAGATCACTGGTCACAGATCATTATAACAGGTATAATAATAATGAAAATGTTTGAAATATTGTGGGAATGACCAAAATGTGACACAGAGACACAAAGCGAGCACCTGCTGTTGGAAAATGACACTGATGGACTTGCTTATTGCAGGGTTGCCACAAACCTTCAATTTTTAAAATCCACTCTATCTGCAAGGTGCAATAAAGTGAGGCTCAATAAAACAAGGTACACCTGTATAAAACTGAATCAGTGTTTAACGTCACATGCAAGGTCACACACATAACTTTATATGTATCATTGCTAAAATCATTTCCCCATTTGACAAATGAGAACATTGAGGTTGAGGGAGCTTAAAGAACTGGTGTCAAAAAGTATGTAATAATAAGGCCAGGACCAGTGGCTCATGCTTGTAATCCTAGCATTTCGGGAGGCTGAGGTGGGAGGATCTCTTGAGGCCAGGAGTTTGAGACCAGGTGAACAACGTAGTGAGACCCCATATCTACAAAAAATAAAAGAAGTATCCATATGTAATGGTGTGTGCCTGTAGTCCCAGCTACTTAGGAGGCTGAGGTGGGAGGATTATCTGAGTCCAGGAATTCAAGGTTACAATGAGTTTAGGCCACTGAACTCTAGCTTGGGCAACAGAACAAGACCCTGTCTCTAAAAAATTAATAATAATACCAAAAAGTATGTAACAATAATAGCTAATATTTGAATGCTTTACTGTGTGTTAGGCATTCTGTCAGACTCTTTATATAAATTATCTTATCTTGTCCTTACAGCAACACTGTAAACATAGGTACTATTAAATATTTCCCTGTTTTTAAAATGAAGAAACTGAGGCACAGATTGTAAATTATGTTCCCAAAGACTCTAGTACTTGGCAAAGGAAGGCTTTGAACCCATGTAGAATGGTTCTAAAGCCCAGGTGCCTAACACACTTGCTGTGCTATGTGGCTATTGTGTGCTCATCACCCCGCCATCCCTGCCTCTGATTTCACTGGCAACTCATGCACTCACTAACTTCTCTTTAGCATCCTACACATATGATTATGTTACCTTGGCATTTCCAACAGATTCTTTCTTTAACTCCCTCACCTGTACTCCTATTACATCAAAATGACAATAAAGTAGGCTTATTTTTTTTTCCTGATTTCAGAGCTAACCCTTACAAAATATTTTTGATGTCTGAAGCAAGTCTAGTGGCCAAAATACGACGTAATCTTCCTCAACATGGTCTGTTTTGGATCCCAACGAAACAGCAGCTCTATTTTGTCTGTATCGTTTGATCACAGTCAATGTTTTGCATCTACAGATGTAGGCAGTTCTGAAGGAATCTTTTTATTTGTAATAATCACACAGCTGTAGCTTGATAAGTGTTCATCATCCTGACCTTAGTCTTTGCTGTTGTTTTTCCCCCTTTGCCTGAGTTATATTAGTTTTCCACATATGTAGGACAATGGGCAGAGAATAGAGACCAAAAGAAGCTTGTGATATGATGGGCGTAAGACGCTTTGGTTGGCCTCAAATGTCAAACCATATCCTTCCTGAATAATCAAGAATGTCAGTGTCTTTTACTTTCTGCATCTTGGCATGAACTTTGTACCAATCTCAAGTCGCATATGATGCATCTTCTAGGTGGAAAATTTAGAGACCTTAAATTTTTCCATATTTACTTTTTAGAGTGATGGTGTACATTAGTTTCACCATATCAGTAATCCAAATCATATAAAGGATAAGCCAAGGTGAGTAAAACATTGAAATAAATCACAAATCTAACTACATTCTCCAGTCTTCATAATTACTATGAAAATTGCTATGTTAGTACACTTGATCCAGGAAGGACCAATCACAATCTCTTCTTTGCATGTTTCCCTGCTGGGTACAGATGATTGGTTCAGAGGTCAGCCTCTGATCCAAGATTAGCCAATCTGATGCCTTCCATCAGAGTTTTGGAAAGGTACCTAAAAAACACTAATTTCCCTCTGCATGACAGGGAGACGAGGGTAGGTAAACACGAGAGCCATTGGTGTACTTGGACACTGAGGCTCAGACAAAGTGTCTTGGCAATAAGAGAGATCCGTGTGGCAGACACCCAGAGGAAAAGAAAACCATGGAGCAGAAAAAACATTTCGTGGATCCTGCCCCACCTCAGGGCTCCTGCTGTTGTTGGTAACTATGTCAGCCATCTATTGTTATATAACAAATCACCTCAAAACTAAGTGGCTTAACACAACAGCATTTATTATCCTTTAGTTTCTCTGGGCTGGGAATCTAGGCAGGACTTAGTTGGATCCCCTGTCTCAGGGTCTCTCACGAGATTATAGTTAAAGTGCTGACTAAGGCTGTGGTTGCAGCTGAGGTTTCAAATGGGGAAGGATCCTTTTTCAGGATCACTCACGTGGTTGTTGGCAGGATTCGGTTCCTTGGAGGCTGTTACACTGGCGGCCTCAGTTTCTCCCCAGCTGTTGGTCAGAGGCTGCCCTCAGTTCCTTGCTGCCTCTCAGCTCACAGCGTGGCCCCCGCCTTCATTAGAGTGAAGAGAGAGACAGCAACCAAGAGAGAAGTCACAGTCTTTTATAACTTAATCTGGGAGATAAATGTTATCTTTTTTGCTGTATCTGACTCGTTAGAAGTCACTAAATCCAGCCTATACCCATGGGAAGGAAATGACACCACGTGTGACCATCAAGAGGCAGAAATCATTGACAGCCATTTCAAAAGCGGCCTAACACACTGACACATCGCAGCCTTGGGTACTGTGAAGTGACCCTGACATCTCTGCAATAAATCTTATTTTTTGCCTAAACTGGCCAAAATTGCTTTCTATTATTTACAACCAAAGCTTCTTACATATAGTAAGAATATATATTAAATAGTAGTTTAATAAAATCCAAATTAGAATAAAGGGGATTTTAATACAATAAAATTTAGAAAAATTTAGAAAAATTGTATTATAAGACAAATTATGACAACATTTCTAAGTTCCCTTGATGCACACATACACACTCCCCCCAACAGACTATTTAATGGCAATAAAGTCTGAGATATGAGAAAATAAAATATTAAGAAGTCTAATCTCTAAGAAAATCAATTCTACAAAAATAAAAATCTCTGAAATCTTCACATAGTCAGTGACTATATGATTAGGATTGACCTTTCTTCATCTTTTTTTTTTACCCCTAAATACTACTATGAAGGAAATTTATTTTTCTATGCATTTGGTTTTCCAAACATCTTAGTTTTCTCTCATGATATTGCACTGTGGAGAATGTAAAGCAAAAAAATAGGATAACATTATGACTAGCTTGAATATTTCTCTACTTCAGATTATAAGGTACATTCTGTGGTCACTGTAAAAGTTGAAAAAAAAAAGTGAAAACCCCTTATCTTGGGTTACTATATCAAATCTGTGTAGGAAGTTGAGTAGCATTTCAAAAAAACCTTTAGCAAAAAGTCCCCTCCCTGGCTTTTCCTGCAAACATCAGCCTCAAGCATTTACTTCCTTCCATATTATTTATACATTTAACCTCAAAATTTCATTTGAGAAGTCACAAGCAGATCTAAGAAAGCCCAAATGTCAGCCATCTGTAGACCAGACTTGACAAGCTTCCTGGAAAAGATGAAAACCTCTCATTTCGTAGAACTGAAAAAGGGCTATTGTATACACCAGAAGCTGGGGTGCTGCTCTTCCAGGTCTCACCACCGAATCAGGAATCCTATAAATATGCACCTCAACCACATAAACAGTTTCTTTTCAGTTTCTGGGTTGGAGTTTATCTTTGCTGTGCAGAACCGATTTAGCTTTGGACAGAAAAATTTGCAAGAAATCAAAAAGCAGGTTTAAAAAGCAAACAAAAAGACAGAGTGGGCATGATTTCCCAAACATACCAGGGCACAGCCATGTGTTGGATTCTATTTAAGAAAGCAAAGAAATTCCCAAAGGATTACCTCAAGTTGGTTTTTTATTTCAGTAAAGATTTCTTATGTCTATTGGTTCTGTCAATTAAAATAGGTCCTGAAAGATACAACGATATTATAAACTATGTCCAAAGACCTCCACAGTGGAAAAGCAAGTTTGGTGCTTCCCAAAAGGGATAGGAGGGTTAGGAGACTGTGGGGAATATAGATTGCTTTTCCCAGCTGCCTCCTCTGCATTTTGATAATTATTATACAAAGCAGAACAAATAGAAAAAGAAAAAAGACATAAAGCTTTTTCCATCATGACAATGTACATTTCTTTTCCATTTTTCCTCACTTGATGAGTCCCCAAGAAAACATACATACATTAAAAATCCTTCTTACAACTCTCTTACAATTTTCTATTCTGCTGGTCTCATCAGCCTTTTCAGTGTCGGTTGGTTGGTTGGGGTCCTATTGGTCTATCCTGCTGATTTTTTCCAACTGTGTATCCACCAACTGGTCCTGATTGGCACCTCCCTTCTTTAAATCTGTGATGCCCTGCCTCACTGATGACATCAGAGGGGCCAGTAAATCTCAATCTTGAGCAGGCATTAGAATCACCTGTAAAAGTATTAGAGATAAAAATTGCAATGTTCAGGCTTCTGCCAGGACCAATTTGAATCTGAATCTCTACGGGTGGGATTCAGATTCTGATATTTTTTGAAGCTCTCCAGTGACTAGAAAATAGCTGAAAACCCCTGTTAGATGCTATTTTGGTGTATTAACTGTGACCCTAACTGCTGAAAGTCATTGTGCTATTGGGAAACTTGATTAAGAAATGGAGTATCCCTTGGAAACACAGTGACTACCCACTAATTTTAGGCCATTGTGCAAACTTGCTGGGTCCTTCCTATTCTCCTTAGGGACACATATTCCATAACATCCCACAAATCATAGAAGATATGTTCTCTCTGATGAAAGAATACTCCACGAGGTTCATTGGAGGGGAAAAAAACGATGCTGCTTTTGATAAGCTATCAGAGAAAACATTATAAGCAAAGTATCAATTCATTACTAAGGTGAAAGTGCTTATAATATACCATAAATGCAAGAAGCAACCTTTTCACCGTTAACTTGACCCTGACACAGCAGTAATAAAATATTAAAGTCTGGAAGGAACCCTTCACGATGTGCAGTCATATCATTCTACACCTGGGAAACTCAGGTCAGAGATAAGTGACCAGTCTAATGGCTTATTATTGCTCATGAGTGACATTATAAAAACTGCTTTTGTCCTCATTTCTAGTCCAAATGTTTTTAATGTATGCAAAAGCATTTCATTTCATGTCCTGCCAGTAGTAAATGCTCAATAAATTGTAGCGATTGGGAGAATTCATGGTGGTAGTAGTACTAATGATCACATTGGTAACAATGTCTACAGGGTTTTATTTGGTATTATGATCACTGCCTTAAAATACTTAGCAAATAAAAACAGCTATCACTTTTGCTGATGCCACCTCACTTATTTGAAACGCAGGAAGTTTAAGAGCAAAATAATAAAAAGAGGGGAGTAAAGAAGGCTTTTATTTCAAGCTGCAATGAAAACTTAGAATAGCCTTTTACTATTTAATGGCTCATCAGTTGAACATTTTATGTAATTAATTATAAAATATATATAATTTGATCTGACTTTATCTAGAAGATTCTAGAGTATCATTTTCCTGGGATGAAAATACTATGTATATATCTATTTAAAGAGCTAAAGGTACCTTCACATGTTATTTAACTTTATTCTCACATAAAATCAGAAAATACAGATATTATTCCTCCTTCTTTATACTTTAAAAACATAAGCTCAGAGAATAAAAGAGACCTAGCTAAGGTGGCTTCACTAATAAGTGGCAAGGCTAGTATTTCATCACAGGTTTTCTACCTGTGAGGTCTTTATTAGGTTACATCCTTGGACTATGTCACCCTAGCCTTTTGAATAATTGACTTTACAGAGCTACAGTGCAATGCTATGTTCTTGGCTTTCATCTAGCAAAATGTGAAACACCTCTATTTGAAAACTTGGTTTTAAAAACATAGTCTCTCATTATGTTCTTTAGTGTTTCACATTAAAGGCCTTGAGGACAATTTATTCTCAGAATTCAGAGGCAGGAAAACATCTATATCACACCATGAAGCCGGGAGCTTCCTTTTGTTACATCGGTAGAGTTACACGATCCATTGCACTTCTCTCCTTGCCTTGGCTACTAGGAAACTCAGAGCAAAGTCTTATACCTGATCATCCCAGTTTTTCTCTGTCAAGTTTCTATTGCATACTGCCCCTATCCCTTCCCCTTCCCAGACCACCAGCACTGCTAATATATGACTTTTGCTCTTCAATATTTATCAATGATTCAATTTTATTGTACTATGATTTTGGTGAGCATCTGTAGTGTTCAATTACATGGAGGAGAGTTCTTCCTTTTGTGATAATAGAACTCCAACACTTCTCGGTTCCTTCCTTCTCCCCATTCTCAATCCATGTGGTTTGGATGAAATCAGTCATAGTATTTTAGAGCCAAAGGTGGAAACATGACCCAAGCCAAGCCAATCAGTGTGTGTTCTGTTGCTCTGGCTGCAATAATTGGATTAAGAGTGAGCCCATGACATGACACAAGTCCGTCCTATGAAGGCACATTCAAGTGCGTTTGCTAGTGTGACTGTAAAGGGGATGTTAATTTTCACAAGAATGGCCAGGAAGATGGGATGAATCACCAGAGCTTCTGGATGTCACCTTGTCCCCACAGAAAAGAATCCCTGAGAAAGGAGCCAACCCCAAGGAAAGCAGATCTGAACTGAGAGATGAAAATTGGGAGACCAAGCCCTCTTGACCTCTGAATCTGTGGGTCCAGTTGTGTTTGGTGTGAGCTCTATGCTGGACTTCCACAGTGTGAGCCAATAAATTCCCTTTTGTGCCCAAGTCAGTGTGGCTTGAGCTTTTTGGCCCCTGCAACTCAATGTGGTTGACTGATAGAGTGATTTTATTTTTTACCACCATAAGTTCTATTTAAAAGCAGGTAGGATGAAAATCAAAATAAAAGCACACCATACGCAGAGTGTTATACTTAACACCACAATTAATCGATGCAAGTTTTTGATGATCTGGTTATGTTGGTCACCTTCCCTTCTTTCACCAGGAATGAAATATAACAATATTAGAATACATCCTTTCTTTGTTTTGCTTTTGCTGATTTGGGTAGGACATAGACAAATTAAATATATGGTCATTTTTCTTTCATTCTGATACAGAATCTGAAGCCATTTTCAATAGAATAGTTTTAAATTTCAAATAAATTAACTCTGTGAACATTTTGCCCTTTTAAAACAAGAATATTTCAGCTGTTATGGCATCAAGATGCTCCAGTTAAGCTCAAAAGGCTCTTTAGATCCAGTTGTATCAGTGTTTGACCTTCCTGATGTCTTATTTGCAGCTAAATATCTCTTATTTCTTTACTAATAATGTCAAACATACACACCACTCCTGTTTAACTTTATTTGTGGACTTTGATTATTATTCTGATTTCTATTATTCAGACTCAGTGCCTCAAAATTGTAAATAATCTCACCCATGGTCTGCTTGTCAAAAATTCGAGTGTGGGCTGAGTGCTGTGGCTCACACCTGTTATCCTAACACTCTGGGAGGCCAAGGTAGGAGAATGGCTTCAGCTCAGGAGTTCGAGACCAGCCTGAGCAAGGGCGAGGCACCATCTACTAAAAATAGAAAATATTAGCTAGGCACTGTGGTGCACACCTGTGGTCCCAGCTACTTGGGAGGCTGAGGTAGGAGGATTGCTTGCACCCAGGAATTTGAGGTTGCTGTGAGCTGTGATGATGCCACTGCATTCTAACAGGAGTGACAGAGTAAGACTGTCTCAAAAAAAAAAAAAAAAAAAGAAAAACAAAAAGAAAAATTCAAAGTGTACCTTAAAGTCTATTTAATGTGTGCACGTGTGGTTCATAGAATCAATTTTATTTCTTTCAATTATACTTCCTATTACTGAGTCAATATTTGTGTCTTCTCCAAATTCATATGTTAAAGCTCTGACCTCCAATGCAGTTGCATTTGGAGGTGGGGTATGTATGTGGTAATTAGGGTTAGATTAGGTCATGATAGTAAACCTGAATGATGAGATTAGTGGTTTTAAGAGAAGAGGCAAAGAGGGAGAGAGATAGAGAGAACGAGAGAGCTCTACCATATGCGGACACAGCCAGAAGGTGGCTGTCTGAAAGCCAGGAAGAGAGCCCTCACCAGACATGGAGTCTACTGACACCTTGATCTTGAACTTCCCAGCATCCAGAACTGTGAGAAATAAATTCCTGTTGTTTAAGCCACCAAATCTATGGCACTTTGTTATGGCAGCCCAAACTGACTAAGACACCTCCTTAGGGATGGTTCCAGTCTGTCTGTTTTCAAATAAATTGTAGGGTCTTATCTTTTATATATGCTAAATATAGCAGCTTAGGAAAAAAAGCCCGGTAAAATCAAGAATAAATAACTATGTTTGTGAAATTGTATTTTATCTCCACGATGAAATGAAGATGTCCCATTAAAAGGCAAATCTTCCCTTTCCAAAGTTTGAATAGGAGAATTCTTTAAAAAGAATTTCATCTGGTTAAATATAGGCTGCAAAAATCTAAGAAAAGTTTTTGGCTTTTATCCCAAAACAGTTTCATTTGAGGATGAATTGCATACATTTTAATTCACGCACAACCCTGAAGTTTCTTCCTTGTTCTTCTGCCCTTTATCGACATACACACAAGCACATACAGTCTGTAAGGTTCACTAGTATTATTTCTACTCTTTTTATTATCTTTTTTTCTTGAAACAGTGTGGTTTCATGAAAGAACACTGGTGTCAGAGTTCTAAGACCTGTTTTAGTCCTATCTTTTTATCTAAGAGAATTTGCGCAAACCATTTGTTTTTTTCTCTCCACGTTTTCCTATCAGTGAAATGAGAACACTAATACCTGCCAAATTTAGCTAATGGGATTTTTGTAAGGATTACACGAGTCATTCAGGCAACTCAACAAGCATAATCAACAAAGATAAACTACCATGTGCCATGCATTGTGCAGGGTGCTTGGAATAAGCTGATAAAAAATATAAATTAAAAAAGTTGAATAAGATATTGCTTTCTTCAAGACTCTCACAGTCTGATAGAGAAAGTAGCCAAACACATAAATATGGGTCCTGTAATGTGTTCTCTTGGAGGACTTTGTCCTACTAGTTTTATAGCTTGCAACTCTATTATTATCTATCTCTTAACTACTTCTTTTAACGTCTCTTTTCCTTACAAGGTTATGGACTCCATGAGGACAGTGTCTATCTTGCTAACTGCTCTCTCCACAGTGCCCTCAGCACAATTATCTAGAAACTGAGAGGAAAAAAAAAATCTGCTAAGCCACTTGAGAAATTAAATATGATATTATTTCTAAAGCCATTCAATGTTAAGTGACATTTGCAGTTTAATCCTAAAAGAAGAGGAAAATCCTAACCTTGCATTGTTACCAACTTGAGAGCTATGACTCCTTATAATTCTTTGCAAATCAGCTAACATATAATTCCTAACACTAGACACATATTTTTCCCTCTGCCTTCATTTTGTGTTAGTAAATAATAAAGTCAGGTACCAGTTTTTATCCTCTCAGACTAAATTGCATTAAACCAACAACAATGAAAAAGAAAAACCAAATTGTCTGGCTTCATTTCCCATGTACACAAAGATGCTCAGTTTAAATAATAGCCTTAAGTGTGTCACGGTTAGACTCTCTCTACACAGTTCTGGTTTCAAGCTGCAACTGTGCCCTGGTTGTCCTTGCAGTAAATAAATCAACAGGGTGCGTAATCTTGTTCTGTAACCTCCTGCAAATCCCAGGGATGTGCAGAATTCATCAGCTCCAAGGTATGTGAGGTTGGAATTTGAGAGAAAAATCCTCTCACTCTTAAAGGAAGCCCCTTAGCAGGTATTTATAGTGATGGGTCACTTTCACCTTAGTGATGCAGATGTGTGTTTAATTCTTTTACTAAGAAGAGTTTATGAGAACTGGGATCCTGAAAGAATGTTGAGTTTTGGCTGGTATCTGCCATTAATTTATTTTGTTTTCTAAAAATGTGATTCCCCAGAAAAGAGATGCATTTGAAGTTATAATTGAAAACAGTTTATTTTGGTTAGTGTGACATTATATTTCAAAAAGATATGCATTTATAATTTATATTATGCCCTATAAATTAGAAAACAAATCAGAAGGATATTCATAATCTGGAAAAATGCCAGAGATTTTCCAAGTTGGATTTTCACTTTCAAGAATGAAGAGAAAGGAAAAGGGAGTGTGTTGGTGTAAACAGGCCCTTTGACTCTGAAAATCAGCTCGATAGTAAATAGCTGAGATTTTCTAGCCATTCTACCCCTATTTGAGAAGATTATATTGCTATTGCTTTGTCAGATCAGAACTTGTGTCAGAGAGCCAAGTGTCACCTTTCCACTGAAAGATTAGGCAAGCGAGAGTCAGGATGTCTGGTTTCACAAAGCACAGTCTGTCCCTGACCTGAAGCGTTACACTTGTTCCTCGCTGCAGAAACAGTTTTCCAGGAGATCTCGTAACGTGCGCTGAGGTGTAAGAGAGAAACCTTCATTGCATTATTCCTTCCCAAGCAGCAGATGCCTCCATGATAATAGGAAAATAAGAATTTTATTGAATTTTCCTAATGGCATCAACTTACTGCCCTCGAGTCTGGTATTTTTCAAAGCCCACTAAAGGCTGGAATCCATAGCTTTTTAAGAAATCCTTTCCCTTTCTCCAAAAACACAAAGGAGAAGATTTTACTATTGTGTATACTAGACTCTTATGTCTTCAGAAAGCTTGAATAATCATTTATTATCGAAGAATAACCTAATTTTGTCACATTATAACTTTCCTTAAGAGCAATTTATACTGTTTTTGAAAGAGAGGAGGTGGGGAGAGAAAGGGAAAATTACTAAAATCTCTCAACTGTCTGAGTTTGTCAGGGTAATTTGATCTTTTCCTCTGAGGCACACAGGGAATAGTATTTACTGAGACTAATGTTACCAAGATGGTGAAAATTTGCCCTTGATATATAGGCTTCCAAATGTTGAAGAAGTAAATGTAAGTAAGCAATGCTAGCCTTGGTTACTTTGTTACTTAGGGAAGGTATCCTATAGGTCCTGTCTCCCTGCTTTCTCAGCACGTAACTCTCCACTACACAAAGTATATTCTAAATTTATAAGCAAATTACAGGCATCTGGAGAGCCCAGCCACTGAAGTAAATTGTTTTCCATAAGTCATGTTTGTGATTTGCAAATGTTGGAAAAGCAAATGCTAAAAACAGTAATTTTTAAATGATAGATTACTGTTGGAAACATTTGATTTAGGAGCAACACATATATCAAAAACATTTGATTTAGAAGCAACACTTCAAACCTTAAACCTGAAATGCTTGACTTGGGTATCTTTTTGCAAAAACCCATCTTCTTTTTTACTTGTCTTCATTAATATGATGAGAATTGGGATAATTAAAACTTAATATGGAAGAGTTCTGAAAATGCTTACAAGTTGATGTTACCCTTTAGTGCACTTTAAAAAAAAAATTTTGAATAGTCTCGGAAATGTTGGTATGATTTCAATTCACCATATGTCCACTTAATGATTATTTGGAAACAACGAGGAACAGACCTCCCACAGACAACTCTTTGTGTTAGTAGATTTCTTCAAGGCATGGACTCAGAATGCAATTTATTGTGAACTTGACAATGGGTAAGAAGCAGGACCCACGTAGACTAGTAAATGAATTTAATTGGTCTGTTGAATGGTTATCCAGAAAAAGTTTTATTTAAATATATCCAGTGAATTGCAAACTTTGATCCCTTTGTATTTAAAGGCATTATGCAATCGATATTAGAATATGTGGAGGGAAATGAGTTATAATGGCAGGTAGAAGGGATGGAATCTATCATGTAAAATTTATGCTGTGTCAAAGAATCCTGACTCTGGAGAAAAAAAGATTGGGGTTAATGGTTAGAAAATTAAACGTTAATTAAAAGTTTCAGCATCTTTATTTCTAATATAGTAATGTAATAATTATCACTCTTGGTTCTTGAAAAAATTAAAATAGTATGTGAAAAACACTAGGTAAGTGGAATACATCATTATTATTTGAATTACACATCAGAAAAGGTCCGGGGCATCAATATAGAGTCATTCCTTGGTATACTCTGGGGATGGGTTTCAGGTCCTGCTGTGTATACCAAATCCTCACATACGGAAGTCCTACAGTCACCCCTGCAGATCAGCATATATAAAACTTTGGTTCTCCATGTACACGAGTTTCTCATCCTTTGAATACTTTCTGATCTGTGCTTCACTGAGAAATATCTGAATATAAATGGACCTGCACAGTTCAAGCCTGTGTTGTACAAGGGTCAACTGTATATGGCAAAATAGGTATTTTTTTTTTTTTAGGATTAACGTCAATGATGGACTGGAACTGGTTCATGCTGGTTTACACTGGCTGTGACAATTGATAAGTTCTTAGGAATTATGTGAGCTGGTTAACATCATGTTGATAGCTTGAAATTGGCCATGGTAGGAAGGTGGTGTTTACAACACGGAAATTGGCAAGTATTACCATCAGGGTTTACAACCCTTTCTCCCCTCCTTCCCAGGAACCAGTTGACAAGCACATCACTGGATAACTTATTCTGTATGCTTGGATATTTTTCTAGTAATCTGTTGCTATGTAACAAAACCACTCCAAATTTACAGCTACCATTTATTATATATCACTTCTCTGCAGTGACTGCTCTCAGCTTGGTGGTTCTTCTGTTTCATGCAGCATCAGCTAGGGCTGCAGGAATCAGAGGCTTGACTGAACTGCAGTATCAAGATGGCTTATTCTCAGGGCTGGTGATTCTGGCTCTTAACTGGGAGCTCACCTGAGGCTGTCTATATGCACATCTATTTTCTCCTCTACCTGGTCCCTCATATGACCTGAGCTTCTTACAGTATTAAACCTCGGTTTCCAAGTGGGAGCATTCCAGATGTGAAGATGGAGGCTCCAGATCTCCTAAGGCCCGGTGGTAGAAGTTATATAATATTATTTCCATTACATTCTATTGATCAAAATAACTCACTAGTAAGGAATTTGCTACCATGTTTAATTCATCAGAGATATCGTCATACCCAAATCCCTATAAGCCCAAGAGTATTCATTTCATTGTAGATGCCAACACTTTTCATGATCCTCACCTCTAACTTCTTTTTTAACTGGAGATACGGTGTGCTGCTTTATGCTACATATTTTTCCAACCTAAAGGTTCCCTTTCATCTTGATCTTTCACCTGTGTAACTGGCCATATATATCAAACTATTGAAGACTTACTGAAACAGAATTTTAAAAAATGTGTTCATATTCTCTAAAACACAATAGATGTTTAAAGGAGTTTATCAAATGCTTTGAAGAATGAAAGGAAGCCAATCATAAGCCTAATCAGGAATTGTGTGAGTGGCTGGGTAATTTAACTTTGAAAGGCTACAAAAGGCAGTCTCACAGGCATCTTGTTATAGAAAAGGAAACACAGCTGGCTTTGATGTAGACTGGACTGCTGCATCATCACCAAGTCTGGGGAGGCCCTGTTGGTTAGTAAACATCACAGGATATGGGATATGTGTGAGTTAGGATGTTCCTAGCTGCAAGAAATAGCTATTATTGTAACATGATTAAAAGAGATTTATCATCTCACATAAGAAGAAGTCTTGAGTTTGGTGGTTGCAGGGTTTCAAATGGCCCGAAATTGTTGGAATAGTAATGTCAGACCTTGCTGCTAATTCACACTTAGGTTGAGATGGATTCGCTTCCCACTACAGCTTTCAGCTCATCATTACCCACCTTGGTCTCAGGTCGCCCACATGGCTCATTCTCAAGATTAAAATCACCAGAATGAAACTTTGGGAACCATGGATGCACTGTGCGTTCATTAGCCACATCCTCCCCGAACACTTCATTGATATTTTGAGCTGTCTACGCCACATTGGTTCCAGGACAGAAGTCATATTCAAAAATAACGCAAAATTTTTTACTTATCCATGGTTTCACAAAAATTGCTGTAAAAAAAATCTGATAATCACAAGCCAAAATGTTTGTTTGAAAGACTGAGGATGTACCTTCACAAGAAAAATAAAACAAGAAGTGTCAAAGTGAAACAAATGTCAGAGATATCAACTGTCAAACTCTGTACTTAAGGAAATCAGACATTTCATACTTAACAGGTCAATCCTGTCAAGGATGTACGTCTGCTTCTTTGTTTTTTCTCTGGGCAAGCCCCCACACAGTAGGTAACACTATATGGCATTGCCCAGATCTAAACACCAAATCCTCACACGGCAAAGTCTACAGGCAGAGCAGGTGATCAAGTTGAGGGGAGAAAGAGTGGTGGCCATATTTCTCTCAGCTCGCTTTCTCTTTTTATTTGGAAAGGAACATCTTTCCCAGATACCAATTACCTTCTTACCTCTCTTTGGCCAGAACTGGGTCTCTTGTTTATCTCTCGACTCAACTGTTCACCAGCAAGGAGAATGCATTGACCCTGGTCCAGCTCAGCCAAAACATGTGGAAGGCTGAGTCCTTCCTGAACACGTCATTATCTGAAATCTAAACACAGTTGGACTGGCAAAGAAGAAGGGGGATATGGCTACTGGGGCAATTGACAGGGTCTGCCAGGTTGATTCTTAACATGCCAATGTGATCTGTGGGATTAAGAGGTAGGTGGAAGGCTCCAGACAAACAGACTAGAGGCCAGGACAGTCCCAGCAGAGAGTCTCACAATAACAGAAAGTACCTTAGATTTATTGAGCACTTACTATGCACCAGCCACCATGCTAGGAATCCCTCCACCCCCATCCAACACCATATTTAATATTCAAACAGAAAGGTATTATTAGCTCCATTTTAGAAATGAGGCTCAGCAAGAAAACTGGTAAGAGGAGCTAGAAATTAAAACCCATGTCTTTTTAACTCCCAGGATGGTGTGGCTCAACATCACGCTGATGAACAGCTATTTCCTGCTCTCCCTTTCTGTGAATACTCCTGCTGCCCCCCCACCTCCCCGACATTCTCACCTTCTCAACCGTCCCCACACTGCTGCTGAAAGGGAGGAAGGCAGTGAGTAATAACAGCCAGAAGCCTCCAAACTTTCTGATACCTCCCAATCCACCCTCTCAAAGTACTGAGGGAATAATGAGAAAAGCAAAAAATAGTCATACAAACAATGGTGACGGTACGTTGCAGTCTTTTATTTAATGTCACTGACCTCATCAATTTGACCAATTTAAGGTGGACTGATGGTTGGATGCATCGATATCAGGGGTGAATACCCTGAATACTCAGATTAAAACTTAAATTGGTTTTGAGATTCAGAATTATTTTGATATTGGATATTTTCACAGTTAATGGTACTGAAAGACCTCACTGCATAAATGCTGTGACCTCAGAAATTTGGTGAGATATAGAAGGAGATTACCTGTATGTCCTGATTCTTTCTAGCTGTCTGATGGAGAGAGTGGATGATTGACCTCTGCCGCAGAAGACACTTCAGCAAGAAAACAGTCATTAGACCCTTCACATAGCTTTCCCGATTAGGCAGCCAGGTTTGTCAAAGATTATTATGTTTTCCTCTGAATCTTCGGGAGGCCACGTTATATAGGCTCCTCTTTTCGGAAAATATTTCCAAGAGGCGCTTATTCTAGGAGGCTTTCTTGTGAGGCAAATGTAGCCACGGATTAATTTTGGCAGTATATTTTCAGCCCATAGATTAGCTTGTTTATGGACCCACAAACACATTGCCCTCTGTTCACTAGAGTGAAACAAACTCACAACACTCCCTGTAATATTTTTAATACATAATGTTTCTTTCTTGACATATGATCTATTTTGGAGGATGGCAAACACCCAGAGGGAGTTGTATAATTCAGGCAATTATTCAGATCCTCTAATCCCAAAATGTTTTCATATTTGTTTTATTAAAATATTTTACAAATGGCCACATAGTTATCTAGGTTTTACAACTTCCATCCTAAAAACAATGCCCCTTAGACTGTGCTTAAACTTTAGGCCTGCATTAGTGGTATTATATCTCTAACTCTCTCTCTTTGTCTTTTTTTTAATGTCTTTTTTTTTTTTTCAGTAAAAGAGATCAGGAACTTGTTAATAATGTATTGGGAAACAAAGGAACAGCAGCAAGGAAAACTTCCCAACAGTGCCTTTATCCTAGTTTTTCTTGGCTCAAAACATCCCTACAAGTGGTGAGCACTTCCCCAGGGAGATCATCCAACCAACAACTTGAAAAAAATAGTGCTTCTCGAAGCCTTTGGTTGTGAGACTGAATTGAGGTGATCACTAGGGTGCTTGTTTGGCCAGATTCCTTGTTCCAATAGGAGAATGGCAGCAGTAAAAGATGGGAGAAAAACATCTTTTAGGAAAAGAAAAGCAACTCAAACAAAAACACCCTGCACCAGCCATAGTGGTCCTGAGGTTCTAGTAAATTAGGGCAGTTGCTCCCAGTGCCTCTGCGTGGGGCGTGTGTGGCCCGGGCAGGTATTTGGGAGGCAGACGGCATGTACCAGTGCTGGGCATCTGGAGGGGAAAATCCATCCAGCTGTGGTTGCACAAGAGTAGGGGCTAATTCATACATAATGCAGGCAGGCAATTTCGCATGCCCATGCGTATCATCAGACATCCATGCCGCAGAGGGAACAAACACTCATTTTCAACCTCAAGGCTTTCTAAGGAGAGAAGAATGAAAGGCCCTTTTGTCCTTTGTGTACCTTGAAGGTGGGTCTGGAACTAGGTCTATAGGTAGGGCCTTGAGAGAAGCCCTGGCTCCCCCTAGAAGTCCCTCTTTGACTTGTCTGGAGGGGAAACATTTTGAAGCGTATGTTAATAAAGCATATATCTGATTATTAACTCACTTCCACGGGAAGCATAAACTCTCTGGTTAATTTCTCCTAGGATTTCACACACAATGCCATCAGAAAAATGTATCTTAAGCCTTTTCATCACCTACTCTTTCTATTTAATCTCCTTCAGCCATCATGATCAGGAAGAAATTAATTTCCTGCTTTGGTAAGGAAAGGTTTAGCTTTCAAAATAGACCAGACTTTTCTTCCTGCTCTCTCATCTTTACCCCTTTTTCTTTGGACCTTACAAAGAAGAAATTCTGTAATGATAAGGGTCTGACTTTAGAGCTTCTTTCCAAGCTCAACCCTGCCTGCTATCTTTCCGTGAATTACCGACCTACAGGGTTATGTGTTTGAGAGGTAGCTAAAGAAAATCAGAAAGCTTCCCAGTGTCCGAATTTATCAAGCCCATATATTGTGAATATGTATAATGACTCTATATGTTGATATTAATAGCATCATCCTTCCCTCTTGCTCACCTTTCTAGAATCTTTTCTCTCTCCTCTTCCCTTCCATCCATAGGGTATTGTAGAGACAAACATGTTACACTAACTTTAATCCTGTTTGGGGTGATTGGTTCAGCGTTAGCTAATGAAGTGGGATTTTCTTTTTTTTCCTTGGGACAAGGAAAATAGGCCAATCTTACTATTCCGAGCCATAAAGTTTCAAAGATGTTAGTCATAATACTTTGCACATGTGGCAAAATCTGGTCTGTACTGATAGGATAGGGGAATCCTGACAGTGTTGCTGTCCTTGATTGCAATTTTCTACTTCTGAGATCAACTTATATTCTCTTCTTGGTTTCCATGAAACATCTCAACATCCTCATTCATAAAAAATTGTCTTCTGTGTTTAAACTAGTTTGAATTGGATCTCCATCACTTGCTGGGTGTAGAATCCCAAGTTGTTCAGCAGTTGTCTTTCAAAGGAAAGTCAAAATTTTGCTTCTGTTGCTGGCCTGTGTTTCACTGTGAAGAGGGGGCAACATCTTGGCTTGGTGAAAAGACAACAGGGTTAACACCAAAAGTTGTTTTAAATTCCTATTTTTGTCATTTACTAAATCTGTACTCTTGAGTAAATCACTTAGCCTCTCTGATAATATTATCTCTCTTACAGTTTTGTTTTTAGGTTTAGAAATAGCACATGTCAAGGAGCAAGCATCATAGGTACCCACTGAATGGTAACTGAACTATTAAAAATAGCTATTGGAATTACTCAAAAGAACTCCTAAAAGTGCAAACCTGCAAAGCAGAGTCAGAGTTTATTTGGCGCGTTTCTTTCTTCTTTATTCCCCTCCCCCCTCCCTCCTTCTATCTCCTTTTTTTTTTCTTTTTGTCCTCCCTTCTTTTATTTCCCTTTTAGAGAACGAGAGATGGTCCAGGGGTTTATGTATTTACTCATATGATTGCTAGGAGTCAGCTTCAGGGCTAGCATAGAATTTCTTTTGAGCATATGTTCTTGCCCTAACAATTCTCAATTGTTTAAGATACTACTGCTTCTGGGTTCAGGATTTTCAATATGACCCTCAGTCTTAGGTTGGGGGCCTCAGGGATTCAGAGGCAAAGATGTGCACACAAGTAGTTACCTGGGGAATGTGAGAACAACACCTATGAGCTAGCTCAGGGAACCAGTGATGGGATGGGACAGAGGGAGAATCTGACCTGCAGGACAGGTACAACTGGGTCTCAGCCATCCCACATGTGGGGAGCTTGGGACCTGGAATGACCCTTTAGAGTTGTCCCAAATAGAATCAAGGTAGCCCAGTCTTTGTGCCCTGGTATGCAGGAAGGATCATGGAATGCAGGCTGCTTCCAGAAGAAGGCCATTCCCTTCAGCCAAGGGTAAGTTCTAGAGAGAGAGACTCAA
The DNA here is from genome assembly GCA_963574885.1 of Lepilemur ruficaudatus. Classification (NCBI taxonomy): domain Eukaryota; kingdom Metazoa; phylum Chordata; class Mammalia; order Primates; family Lepilemuridae; genus Lepilemur; species Lepilemur ruficaudatus. Next base: position 27,926 of record CAUYRT010083276.1, read on the forward strand.
TTGTGAGCAGTCAGCAGTTAGCACTCCCAGCAGCTGGAAGAATGAGTCGCTGGGTCCTGAAGTGGGTATCTGACCTGTACCTCACCGTGTCCACCACTCTCCAACTCAGGAGTACTGTAAGTCTTTTAACCCATCATTTTAGTAACTGAATATTGAGCAAAGGGCATTTTATACAATTAGGAGAGTCAATCATATAAAACACCCATAGAACACAGTTTTATAATACTACTCTTTGTTCCCTTAATCTCAGAGTACCTGTTGACTTCTGTGATTTGGGGAAAAATATTCTACAATCATAGTCTACTACAAGAAAAATATTCCTAGTGGCAGAAAGTGATGCTATGATGTTACCAATTATAATCTCATCTTTAGTGTCCAAAGGAAGTGCCAAATTCTGTGTTTTGAGGCCATCACCTTTATTTTAGGGTGGTGCATTTTAAATCCCTAGATGGGCTGGTCCTAGGAAGCGTATGCACTAATCTCTGTAATCCAATAGGGCAGAGAGACAAAAGACCTCCATTGTCAGCACAGTCTGGGAAAGGACCCGATATACTGAAATTGATGAGGCATGAAATTCAGGGCCTTTAAGGGCTTGATATAATGGATTAATAAAAAAGAGAGAATGAATAGAGGAGAATTTAAAATTTCACTCTACCTTATTTTGTTTCTCATTCACAAGGAAATGACAATATACTTTATGATTTTAATCAAGTTGGAAATAGTTCTCTCCGAGGACATCTGAATGATTCATTATAGCTTTGTTTGGGTTCCAAAGCTGGGGCATTTACCCTTAAACAATTCTGTTGTAGGATCTTCACACCCAGGGTTTTGCTGAAGACTCAATTATTCTTTTATTTATTGGGCTCCTAGAACACTAAAAGTCATTGGGTGGCCCTATTTATGTTTTCCAATAATTCTTTTTGCTACTGCTGCAGTGCCTACCTAAACTCTGGTCAAGTGATTAAGTTCATAGTGGGAGGAAATGCTACTTATTGTTTGCTATCATACTTTCAGAAAAGATGCACTGATAGGAAAATTATAGTTTAAAGTTAATTGTTCTGATTTATACATAATGGCAGGTATTTGTAGGTTTGGATGCCCAGGATTTTTTCTTTCTCCTGGAAACTATTGGCCACCCAATCCCATTCATATAGCTGTTATCAAGGAATACAAAGTTTTTATATAACTATTAATATGCCCTGCTCCTGCCCGAGTTGGTTGTTCTAGGGGTGAGCATTTGGCCAAGACTGGGTCAATGTATTGTGCTCTCAGAATTTAAAAATGGGAATGAAGGCAGAGAAGTCAGATTATCATTGCCAGTGGGGTCCTCCAGATGTAAACTTTGGAGATGGAAGACAGCCTTGGTCCTCGCCATATATAGCAGGCCATTATGCAGAGAGAAGAGAGAAAATAATAGATGGAGAGAGAAAGGGAGAGCAGACAATGTATAAGTACCTATATCCAATTTTTTTCTAAACCTTAAACAAATTCCTGACCTTTGCAAAGTTTGAGTGCTCAGCCCTTATTTGATTATTTCAAATACCAAAATGTCTTTTCCATAAATACCCTTTTCTAATAGCACAAACCGTTTCTATCATCTCTAATTAAATAATAATTACCATAAACATGCAAATCATATAAATTAAAGCCTCCCTTTCCCTTAGACAGCAGCGATTAGTGTCTCAGAGCTGCCATAACAAATTATTACAAACTTAGTGGCTTAAAACCAGAAATTTATTCTCTCAAAATTCTGGTGGTCAGAGGTCAAAAAGGGAAGGCTTTGGCAGAGCCCTACTGTTTCCGAAAGCTCCAGGGAAGAATTCTTACTTGCTACTTCCTGCTTCTGGTGGCTAGAGGCTTTCCTTGGCTTTGGACAGTATTGCACCAATTTTTGCCTCTGTCTTAAATCACCCTTTTTCCTGCCTCTCTGTATCTCCCAAATCTCCTTGGCCTTTCTCTTATAAGGACACCAGTCACTGGATTTAGGGTAAGCCCTAAAGCCAGGATTATGAAACCTTGAAATTTTTAACTATATCTGCAAAGATATCTGATCTGTTCCATAATATCACCAGTGGTTGAGAAACCCTGCTTTAGACATATGGCTATTGCAATAATATACCAACCTGACTAAGCTGTGAACAACTAATGTAAATGCTAACTAAATGCTAAGGCAGACTTTATAGAATTGGCTATCACTTAGGGGAGTTATTACTACACAATTTAACAAATAACCAATTTCAATTGTGTCAGGAAGCAGAATAATTGCCTAATTATTTCACCGATGTAAAGTCTTGTATTCTCCAAATATTAATAGCTTATATTCTTATTTTTACAAGCTTAAGATTCATATTTTTCATATTCTAATATTTCTGAAATCTGAAGTGAATATAATGTATACATTTAATATGTACATTCAATGTGGTATTGATTATTACTTTGCTTATGAATTGTTATTAAATTGATGATGCTTCTTGTTACCTTAGAATCAAAGATATAACATAATTCATATTTTCCTTCTAAGAAGCACTGAAGTAAGTAGATAGAAAGTGATTTTTAAGTTCCTCTTTTTCTTCCTGTACAAATTGAAAGGCTTTATACAAGAGACACTGAATCAGAATCTCTGGAGATGGACCTAGAAGCAGCGTTTTAGCAGGTTTTCCAGGTGGTTTGCATTTACATATTCAGTATTGTCCACTCTCCAGATTTAGAGATTACTGCCGTGAAGAAAATACTACATCTGGAGACAGGCTTTTAGTCCTCCACTAATTATAGGACCTTGGGTAAGCTAATTAACCTCTTCAGACATCAGTCTCTTCATTCAAATAGTGGTTCTTAAACTTTGGTGAAACATTAGGTTCACCTTGACAGATGCAAGAGCTATCTCAGAGAATCCACCAGTCCATAATATTTACTAATGTAAACTAATGAATGGGTCAATGGCTCACACCTGTATTCCTAGCACTCTGGAAAGCTGAGGCAGGAGGATCTCTTGAGCTCAGGAGTTCGAGACCAGTCTGAGCAAGAGCGAGACCCCATCTCTACTAAAAATAGAAAGAAATTAGCCCGGCAACTAAAAATAGAAACAAAACATTAACCAAGCATGGTGGCGCATGCCTGTAGTCCCAGCTACTCGGGAGGCTGAAGCAGGAGGATTGCTTTAGCCCAGGAGTTTGAGGTTGCTGTGAGCTGGGCTGATGCCTCGGCACCCTAGCCAGGCAACAGAGCAACACTCTGTCTCTAAATAAATAAATATATATAAATGAATAAACTAGGGAGAAAGGACAGTTCTTCTTTAAAGTAGAATGCTATCTACTACATAGAGAAGGAGCTGTAGGGTTAGAAAATTATCAATGAATGCTAAAGCTACTGGTAAAAATTTAATGAGGAACAGGATGTTTACATAGTTTCAAAGTATCTCTTCACAAATTACTTATTACTTACAAAGTGAAAAATAGTAACTCTACAGTAGATAAAACTGGCAGACATCACCTTAACTAACTGACCAAAGCTAGTATCACCAACATGGGGACAAAGTGATATCACATGCCTCTTGCTGTGATTCAACAAGAAGAATAAATACAATGCCACATTAGTGACAGTGCTGCCAAAATGCATGACCTACATCTAAATATGAGGAAGCATCAGTCAGACCCAAACTGAAGGGCATTCTACAAAATAACTGGCACATACGCTTCTTGATTTCAAGGTCTAGAAACACAAAGGAAAACTGAGAAACTCTTTCAGATTAAAGATACATGACAATTTAAAACAACGCATGACCCTGGGTAGGACAATTGACTAAATTTGAATGCAGACTATGGATTAGATAATAGCAGTATATGAATATTGAGTTTTCTGATTTTGATAATTGGACTGTACGTGTATAAGATAATTATCATATTCATTGAAATATGTAGGGGGACTGTAGTATGATTTCCGCAATCCACTTTCAAACAGTTTAGAGAAAGAAAAAATTATCTATTTGTCCATTTACATATCTATCTAGAGAGACAGATAATAATGGAATAAATGATGTCAAAAATGTAAAAATTGGTTAATTTGACTGTGGGGAGATCCTTATATTATTCTTTCAACTTTTCTTTAAGTTTATACTAAATAAAAAGTTAAAAGGTGATAATCCCACTCCCACTTTCGCCTCCACTTTTTGGAGATGAATACTGATTATTTATGGGCTGCAAAGAATAAAGATAAAGGAGGTAATAACAGTAATTGATACAGTTTATTTGAACGAGTTTTTACCTGATCAAAAATTTTTATTTATTTATTTTTTAATAATAATCAGCAGTCACTATCAGAAGCTGAGTTCTTGCACATGAAAGTAGGGATAGCAAATGTAATAAAAGCAGCTTTGAGATAAGCCCCTTATAAATGCCCTAGAGCAGGCGGTCTCGTACTTTAATGTGCATAAAAATCACCTTGGGACCTGGTGTGAAGTGCAGAGTCTGATTCAGTAAGTCTAGAGTAAAACCCAAGATCCTGCATTTCTAGCAAGCTCCCAGGATGCTGCTGTTCTGAGCACTACACTTTGAAAAGCAATTCTTAGTCTACAGCAGGCATCTTCAGGCCTGCTACCTACCTTTGTAAAGTTTTATTGGAACACCCTGTCATGTCCATTTGTTTATATATTGTCTGTGGCATAGTTGAGTAGTGGCAACAGAGACTGCATAGCCCATGTACCTTAAATGCTTATTAACTGGGCCTTTTAGAGAAAAAGTTCGAGGGTCCCTGGTCTAGAGTGATTACAACCACAGAATCTGGTATCAGAATGTCTAAATTTGCATTCAGGCTTTGTGTCTTGTCAGTCAGCTTCTCTGAATCACAATTTCCTGTCTGTGGGGAGGGATAATAATAGTACATGCTTCCTAGAGCTTTTGGAGGATTAAGCAAAACAATACCAGTAAAGAGCTTAGCACACAAATGTAAGTGTGCCTGAGTTACCTGGGGAGCATGTTTCAAGTCTGAATTCCCAGGCTCCAATGCCAGAGATTCCACTCGGGAGGTCTGGGGTGGGGTCTGAGAAGCTGTTTTTGGAACATGCCCTGCTAGGGATTCTGATGACAGAAATCCTCAGGGCCACACTTTGAGGCAGATATTTAGCAAGTTCTGGTGTCCACTAAATGCTCATGTCCCCAACCTGTTCTCCCTCCTTGTCCTCCCCCTCCTCATTATCTTTATCATCCCCAGCAGGTGCAGCTGGACCTGCCTGCCCTGCACCTGTCCCGACCCCAGGTACACCAAATTAACCAGCTCCTTATTAACCTGCCCAACTTCATTTTCCAACTTGTCCCCAGAACTCCAGCTTTACACTTTGTTCCTAACTTAACAGTAATTCTCCCAAATGAACATTTTATTTATTCCATTCTCAGAACTCCTTTTGGGTGATTATGTTTTCTCTTCTTTGCAGATCTGTTGTTGCCCGCCCTCAACTCCATTTTAGATGATACTCTGCAAGTTCCACCCAACTGTGACCTAACCTCATCTCTTAGGTGGAACTTGGCCATCACACAGGTGGGAGGAAGTGGAGAGGACCCCTGAGTGTGGGGAAGTGGTTCCTCTCTGTTGCCTGAGGGTGATTGATGGAGCAACAGATTATGTGGCACACAAGTGCTCTAAGAAGGTCATTATCATTTCCAAACATATGGTCCCTTCCTTTGGAAGTATAACACATTGCCTTGGAAATAGCAGGCTCAAAGTTTTTTGAAAACCAATGTGATTCACATCCTACTTCACAATATATTTACTAACATAACAATGGATTTTGCAAAAGATTATTCAGTTGCCCCCTCACCCCAACCCATGTGCCTACAAACACGTACGCATGCCCACACCCATGCACAGACACACACACACACACACATTCCAATCGTTTTGGAATTTATGAATAAAGAAAGCTATAAAATGAATATTAAAAGTCTTCATATCACCAGTTTAAACCTTTCAGGATTTCTTAAGAATATGTTTTTACCTGCGAAGAATTCAGTGGTGTCTAGTAATTTTCATTTTGTACCACTAATTAGCTTAGTAGTTAACAAAACCAGACACTGCATCTTTTTAAGTAGCCTCAAATTGTCCTTTGACATCTCAATTACTGGATGAATAAAAGGTGCCATTTCTGAAGACATAGAGAGTATTAGAGCTCATTTCAGAGCTAATTAAAAGTCACATTCTAGCTTTTTTTACATTTCAGAATTTCTAAGCTAGAGCTATCTATGACCCCTGAGTAAGACTATTCTCAGTGTGTGACTTTTTTCTTCCGTATAAACTATATCAGATGGACTATCTTGCTTAATGAAAGTCTGAGATATTTTGCAAATGCTTTTAGTTTTTTATATATAAAGGAAAAAGAAGAGTCATATTTACCCCATCTTATTTCTAGTCCTACATATTGTCATTGCTTTAGTTTAAGAAATTGAGACCCTAACTGTACATACAAACCATTTTGATGAAAATTCGCTGAATCAAGCAAAAACAGTTACATTTGGTTATAATTTTAATATTATATTATTCTTTTTTGGCACAAGATGTGGTTATTCAACTTTTTTTTTCTTTCATTTTTTAGTAGCATGTTGAACTTTAAGCTATTCTCCTCCTTTCCTACCTGTCGGTGCCCCACTTCTCACCTCATTCTAGAGGGGTAGGGCGTATTAGTGTATGGAAACAGAGATGTAAAAATGAAAAGTTGAAAGAATAGAGTTGTCAAGAATGATGAGAGAATAAGGAAGAAATTATGCTTGAGCCATGGTGTAGATATTTTCCCCTCCACACCTAATGTTGAAATTGGATTTCCAGTGTTGGAGGTAGAGCCTAGTAGGAGGTGTTTGGGTCATGGGGGTGGATCTCTCATGAATACATTAAATGTCTTCCCTTGGGGGTGAGTTCTCACCCTATTGGTTCCCAAGAAAGGTGGTTGTTAAAAAGAGCCTAGCACCTTCCTTCTCTCCCTCTTGCCTCCTCTCTCATCATGTGGTCTCTGCACACACTGGCTCCAATTTACCTCCCGCTGTGAGTGGGAGGGGCCTGAGGCCCTCACCAGATGCAGATGTTGACACTGTGCTTCCGTACAGTCTGCAGAACTGTGTGTCAAGTAAACCAATATTCTTTATAAATTACTCAGACTCAGGCATTCTTTTATAGTAACACACAATGAAAACAAAATCTTGCATTTGCACATCATTTTTTGGGGAAAAATCATGAAAACTCAAATATGAATAAAATAGAAAAAAAATCAACATCCTTTCCAGTGTAAGAGAAAAACTTGGGTGTCATAGCCATGATATCAATTATTGATTATTTTTTTGGTCAACTATGTGCTAAACAATTCATTCACTTATTCATTTAAAAAAATTATTGAGTCCTTGCTTGATGCACTGTTTTCAGTCTGATGACACTGAGAATAAAACAAATTTATTTCTCCAATAAAAGGAGGCATTCTAATCTCAGAAGAGAGATACTAGGCAAATACATAGTATGTTAAGTATGATAGTAAAAGGAAGAGAGGGAGAGGGGATTGAGGGTGCCATATATTCAAGGAAGACCTTAATGAGCTGGGGTTTGAACAAAGACTTGAAGGAAGTAAGAGAGTGAGCACTGAGACTACACAGGAGAAAGAGTGCTCGAGGCAGAAGGGAGCAAATGCAAAAGTCCTGTGGCAGAGTGAGCTCAGCAGATTTGAGGATGCCTGTGGCAGCCAGTGTAACTGCAGTGGAGTGAGCAAGGGGGAAAATGGTAGGAAATGAAACAAGAACGTGAGTGGGAGCTAGATCATGTAAAGTCTGGAGGTCACCATAAGGACTTGGGAATAAACAAGAGAGATGGAAGGATTTGAGCTAAAGCAGGACATGATCTGAACTGAGTTTTTCAAGGATCCTCAGGTTGATATGGCGAGAAAAAATTGTAGGAGTGCAAAGGTGAACGTAAGAAAACCAATTAGAAAATGCATGTAAATTCATGTCCATAATCAGAGTGGCAGAGACTGGCTAACAACTTGTTAAATCTATTTCTTCTTCCTCCTTGGCACACAGCTAGACTATACTTCTCAGCCTCCTTTGTAGTTGGGTATGACCATCTCACTGAGTTCTGTCTAATGTTACATGAGTAAGAGGAATGCATAGCACTTCCAGGCCTGGCCCACAAAACCACCCATGTGGAGCCCTCCCTGCTGTTTCCCTTCTGCAGCGTTAGATGCCAATGTTGAAGGTGTACAACAACTAGGATGCAGGAGGCTGGATCCCTGGATCACTGCTTGGATGACAGCTACCCACTGGTCAAGAGTGAAAGACAAACTGCCTTGGTGTTAAACCACTGAGATATTCTGATACAGCATCTATCATTGCCTAAACTAAGACGCAATGGATAATATTCCTTGGACAAAGGTGATAGAGGTGAAAATGATGAGGAGTGGTCAGATTCTACATGTATTTAGCAGAGACACAGGATCTCCTGAGAATTGCGGTGTGGTATGAAAGTAAGAGACGAGCACCAGATGACCTGAATGTTTTTGCCTTTTATGTTTAGAGGAAGGAGGTGCCGTTTATTGAGGGGAGGAATAGTTCTGTGGGGCAGAAAATCAGGAGTGTTATTTTGGACATGTTGCTATTGAGATGCCTGATGTTTTCTTCACAACTATCCTATCATCCAAATATTATTATCTTAATTTTTGAGATGAGGAAATAAAGGCTTGGCAGGGTAAAATGGTTTGCTCAAGGGAATAAGTTTTAGGACAAGAATTTTAATCTGGGTCTCTGACTCAGCACCGGAGTTGAGCTCTTAACCATTCTAGTGCACTGTCCTTTCCCAGAATGTATCAGGAGAGCAAACGTACCCCAATATGTTGAATCCACGTAGCAAATAAAAAACTTCCCAATGTGACGGTACTCTCTGATTTAGATAATTTAAAGAAGAGAAACGGAGGGGATAGGGAAAGAAAAGAGGAGGAGGAAAGGAGTAAAATGCTATGAAATTATTATATTTTAGAATAGCAGAATCAATGTGCATTTTCCAATGTACCCTTTTAATGTGTACTCATCCTCTTATTCTGAAAGGGGTATCCTTTTGCCTTGAGGAAGATTAGGATCAGTTCAGCAGGAATGCAAAGAGCAAGGTGGAGTAAATATTCTGTCTTTAACGTTTGAAGTAGGATATGTTAGAGTTCTCAGCAAGACAGAAGTTTTGAAAGCAGGACTTTGTACTAAGCAAAGCATTTATTTCTAAAGTCTCTTAGTGACCCTTAATATTAAAAGGCAAGGCTAGCCTACCAGATCATGGAGTTTCTTCTGGAGCATAGTGAGGATGCCTCTTCTACCATTTAGACTGAGCTGTGAGGCTTAGTGTCCTTAGGAAGAAGGACGCTATGACTTAGGGGCAGTCCATGTCAGAGATCTGAGTAAGGAGAAAGCCTGCCACTTCTGCTTCAATGATATATGGGAGGAAAGTGAAACTAGAAAGAGAGTGAAGAAACCCAACATCTATAATTATGTCCAGGCATTAATTTCTTCCTCTGGGGCTAGAATTTTGACCAGGGGAGAGCATGGTAAATTCATTTTGATCGATAAGGTCTTTCTCAAAACATCTATGTTAGTGAACTACTTCACCAGGGTAACCCAGGGGAGTGCTACAGATCGAATGTCAGTGCCTTCCCATCCCAATTCATATGTTGAAACCTAATCCCCAATGTAATGATACTTGGAGGTGGGGCCTTTGGAAGGTAATGAGGTCATGAGGGCAAGGCCTTCATGAATGGGATTAATGCCCTTGTAAAAGAGGCCCCAGAGAGCTGCCTCGCCCTTCCACTACGTGAGGATACAGTGAGAAGGCACCATCTATGAACCAGGAAATGGGCTCTCACCAGATACTGAATCTACTGGTACCTTGATCCTGGACTTTCCACCCTCTAGAGCAGAAAGAAATAAATCTCTATTGTTTTTATGCTACCCAGTCTATGGCATTCTGTTATAGCAACCCCAGTGGACTAACACAACGAGGCTGCAGGTATTTAGAGAGAGCTCAGCTTGTGGAATGGGGCTGTGTCCAGCACGGCATGGAGCAATCATGCTGTGCTGATAGAGGGAGGCAACTCTTTAGATGAGCCTGAAAAAGTGCGCTTTCTTCCTAGTGCCTTACGCAGGTGTTCAGCAACTTTAAATTTTCCTACGTGCCCTAATAAGATGATATAGAAGTGGCAGAGAGTGTGACGGGTCAGCTGAGTCTTAAATTTGGAACAATGAGGCTGCATAATGTAAGGACTTTGCTTCTGGATGTTGCAAATGCAGAATCTGAATGTGAGTTGTCATACGTTATAAGCCAGTAGGAACCAGGCATATTTAAGCTGATGATAGTCCAGAAACCAGAATAGATTAGCAGCTTCATGGCAGAAACTAGTGAAGACCTTCTGATAGCCTACAGATCAGAGGTCCTCCACAAAGTTGCTACCAAACTGTGGGCTGTCACTCTCCCATACACAGATGACATCTTAAGAATGAGTAAGGAGAAGGAAAGAAAAATCTAAAAGACTGAGCAGTTACCTGAAATATCATGAGTCATTCGAAAGAGACTATTCAAACAGAAACATTGAGACACCATTATTTGGTACATTTAAAATCTGCCACCTCATCTCCCACTGGGGTTAGGGTTCATGATGCAGATTGGATGAGTTATAGAAAAGCAAAGGTTTTTTTTCCCCCCTTTGCTCATTTCTCTATGCATGGTAAATTGATGGCCCATTCCACCATTGAGTTTTTTATTAAAATGTTACTCTTTCTCAAGCATGTAAATAGAGATAATTCTCTGCTTTACTCTATTGCCCAGTGAAATTTGAATTAATTTTTTTGACTGGGTTTTTGTTTTATGTTGTTATTTTGTTTTATTTTTATTCTAATGTGTCAGGAAATTAAGGGGCGCTTTATGTAAACCTCAGAGAAGGTTTCTAGATAACTATGATAGTGAGCTGGTGAAATCTAGAAATCAAGCATTCGCATGAAAGAAATGTACAAAGGAAAGACCATGAAAACCACTGTGTGTTTGATGTTTGATACATTATTATGCCCCTCTCCACTAATTTATCCCTGATTCTTTTTGTTCAGACTTTTCTCTTTCTAGAGTCTCTTGTTTTTGCTCATGGAACCCTTCCATGGACTCTCAGCTTGTTGGCTATGGGGATTTATTTTTGGATTTGCCATCAACCATATGGTAGGACTTCAACTTTCACCACCTCCTGTTCTTTGGAGAAAGAGAAGTTTAGACTGTTTTTTAGGTCCTCTGGGAGAGCTGATTAAGAAGTAGTCTATCCTGCACAGTTATCCTCAAAACCTCTAGAATTGGTCTGTAGCAGTGGCGAGGCCTTTCCAGAACCAGCTCCTAAGGGAAAGAGCTTCAAAATTCCATGATAATAGTCATGAGATCCTGGGGCTTCCATTTTCACAGGAATAGCAGCAACAACAATAATAAAAATGGCAAGAGAGAAGAGCAACAAACAGATAAAGGAAAACTGACCTAAGTGCAAGAACTAGCTTTCAAAGTAAAATAAAAATAAAAAGATCTACCATCCAAGCAGGAAAATGTATGAAAATTTTACTTAAAGAAAATAAAATTCCTACTATTCCATATGACTGCAAGCAAAGCCCAGAAGCAGATACAGTTTTACAATAATGAAAAAGTTCTCTTGTGGTTCTATTTACATTTGACACTGAATTTTTTAAAATCACCAAACATGTAAAAATAGAGAAAAAAGTATACTCAATCCCAAAGTACTTGTTACTTAAAAAAAAAAAAACATGAAAAGACCTTCCCCCTTTGGAAATGGAAATATGCCTGGGACTCCTGAATTTTCTAATATTTGCGACGAATCTTACTTATATGATGATATCTGCAGCCAACAAACATTCTGTTGTTGTTACTATGAATGTTGTTAAAAATCTGACCTTCTTTTAGTCTGCTTTTCTTTTTCTGTAGAGCAGAAGGAAAGCACTCAAGTAGGAGCAACTAACTCTGGAGCGAATGCGGGGCCAGGCAGCAGTCCTGTGTTTCCTCTACAGCTACTCATCTGGGGGCCTCTTCTAGCATACAGGGGCAATAAGCTAGGTCAGTCTGGAATTCTAGAATTCTGTTCTTTTCCTCCCAGTTCTTCCTTAGGGTCTAAAATTTTAACTAGGTTCTGAGAACTCATATTTCAGATGTGCTGGATTTATTACATCATAATACATTTTATAACACATTGGGCCATTCCATATCTCCCTTTGTTTAAACACACTCATCATCCTGTTTCTTTTAACTAGGCTAATTATTATAACAACAGCTGATATTTATTGAAAATTGCTTGCTATGTTCTTTAGGTGAGTTTTCCAGTTTAATCCTCACATCAACCCTATGGCATAGATACTATTAGCTCCATTTTGCAGATGAGAAAACTGAGACACGAAGTGGAATTATTTGAAACCTTGTCCAAGATTTCAAACCTACAGCAAATAGGTACAGCAGAGCTGTACTTTGAGCTCAGGCAGGCTGATTCCAGAGTTTAAGTTCCTAAACATAATATGGCCATGCCTCCTGTATGGGAAAGCACTTGGCTCAACACTTGATAAAAAGTCAGTAATAACTAACAAACAGCTGGTTTACCTACCTTTAAAAAATTTGTTTCTGAGTTTTTATTATTTCTTGTTCCTTAATATTATAAACACAACTCTATTGTTGGAGGTCAATTCTAAGATTTATAAATGAAACACTGATTAGTTCCTTTTGTTAAGGTTTTTTTTCTTTTTAAATAAATTTTATTTTTTAATTGACAAATAATAATTGTACATATTCATGGGGTACACAGTGATGTTTCAATACATATAATGCATAGTGATCAGATCAGAGTAATTAGCATATCCATTATTTCAAACATTTATTGTTTCTTTGTGTTGAGAATGTACAATATCCTCCTTCTAACTATTTGAAACTACATATTATTGTTAACTATAGTTATGCTGTAGAGGCATAGAGCACTAGAATTAATTCCTGCTATCTAGCTATAATTATGTATCCTTTTTGTTAACATTTTTAGCATAGTCCCATATAATAATACATACATGATATACTGATAGGCTCCTACTGAATTATGTTTTTGTTCTTGAAGTCTTACTAAATATTAACATTCATTTAAATCCAGAAAAAAACTATTTATTATTTTCAAATATTCATAAAGCTTGAGTATAACTCCTGGTGAAAATGCACAATTAATTGACAGCCTTCCTTCAAATTGGTGGGTTGTTCTTGGAGCATTCATTTTCATCCATATGCTGTCTTACATGTCTGGTTGCTCCAGCTCCAGTTTTGTAAAAGTACTCTATTTCTTTGCCTCCATAGTAAAAATACAGACTGTTAATTCACCAAATAGTTTTCGAGTGACTACTCAGTGCTGAGTCGTCTCTCAGTGATGAATAAGCACAGCCTTCTACTCAAACTCATGACGGACAAGTCAGGGAGCACGACAGATGAATGATTAAAGGACGGGTGTGAAGTGCTAGAGGAGAGGTATGTACAAAGCCGTAAAGCATTAGGGTAGCGCAAAGGAGAGAAGAAAGGGATGAACATGATCTATTCAAGGATTGAGGAATCAAGAAAAAATTGATAGAGAGGGAAGGCAGAAGCTGTTCTTTAATTGAAGGTTAGTTGAATACTGATCAGAATGAGGTGGGTGGCCGTGGGTTCATGATTAAAGGGGGATCATTTCAAGACTACCATGAAAAGGCATGGGAGCCAAAGGACTCGGTGTGTTCAGGGAATCACAAATAGTTTGGTTGGGCTGGGGTATTGAATTCAATGTGGCGGGTTGGTAGGAAAGGAAACTGGGGAGGTGAACGTAGGTTGGCAGGTTCTTAGGAAGGAAGTGGGTAGTGTCCTGATGAATGTGTGCTCAACATTGGTGATGCCAATAAAGATTTCAAGTAAGACAGTGACATGATCTTTGATTTTAAAAGACAGTTCCATCAGCATTATCAACAATGATTATGGAGTGGAGAGAGACCAGTGTACCAGATGCCAATTCTAGGCTTGGCATAATTTTCAGCATTTACAGTGCTAACCATCACCTTGCATGCCAGTTCTTGCAGCATGGGGAATGCCATAAATCAGACTTTTCTACTCAGGACCCCAAAAACCACACACTCTGTATATATCACCTAACAATACAGATTTCTCCACATCTGAGAAAACGGAAGTGGGCAGATTCCTTTATAAGGAAAGGTGAAATAAAAAAATAAAATATGTCTAAAGAGCTTTATACCAGATTATACCTTATTGTTAGTAACTCCATGAAGGCAATGTGTCAGGCTATCAGAGATTATAATCTCAGTTTTGTGGAACATCAAAGTTATATAACAGCCTCCAAAAAGTGGATTTATACATTTTTCAACATTAAATCCTGTCTTAAATGATGACAAACACCATCTGTGATGTTAAACTATAAACTGAAATATCCTTTTTCATTTTCTCTAAGGTTATTTACCTAGCTAAAGGAAGCCACTATTTCTATTGCTTAAGATAGAAAATAAATGGGCTTTCATCTGAGGAAAAAGTCCATTCTTATTCTAAATCCCAGCCAAGGAGCCCCATGAATAATACCCAAAGACAACTTGCCATTTCATCTTTCAGCTGCGTGCTAAGTTTTCATAGATTTAACTATAAATTGTCAACTGTTTCTTATCACCAACTTTTTATCAGAAAAATTCAGAGTTAGAAGCATTGGAAAAATCACTTTGAGGTATGGTTCTATGGGTAAGAAAAAAGTGACTTTTTCTGTTTTGAAACAGCTAAGATGTGATTATGAAAAATTACATAGAAATAATCATATATCATGCAGCAGACTAAGGGATATAATTATGTGCCAAGACTGGGACTTGTGAGATGGGAGCTTGAAGAGAATAAAAAGGCTTAGACATCTGCAGTAGACAGCAAGGGTGCATTTTCCTTGGACATCTCCCACGATGCCTAGGTAATGGAGTTTGTTTACAATAGAACAATGTTATCCTACAGGGACGAAATGAGAAAGAAAAAGTTCAAAAGGAACAGTTAAAAGGCCAGAGATGGGCTGGGGCAGAATGAAGAAGGGTCAAGGTCTTGGCTGAAAATACTGATGTGCACAGCAGAGCTAGAAGAAGCTGTGAATTTAGAGGCAAGGTCCCTGGTAGGTAGAAGAAGAGGAGTGTGTTGTGGATAGGTCTCCTTGGACAAGAGAGTAAACAAAATGGAAATGCAAATAGATATTCTAATCCGGCCTGGAAGATGAGGGGACATCTGTGGACAACATATGATGTGTGCCCCTCTTCTAGAGATGCTGCCCAAGGTTAAACGAGAGTTTTCTGGAGGCTGGCTAGCAAAGAATTCAGATTTAGATTCAAATTCAACTAATGCTCTGGTCTGTATGTTATTTCCTGTGGGACTTGGGAAAGCTTTACTTGTGTATTCATCCAATTGTCAACTCTTTTTTGAGCATCCCTTCTGTCAGACATCGGGCTCAGTGTTCGAAATTTAGTGATGAACAGCGGGGAGAGGTCTCTGCTCTCAGGAATTTCACAGTTGATGAATTAATTATTATTTATTAATTATGATTGTGGTGAGTATTATACAGGAGAAATTCAGGTGCTATGAGAACTTATAAAAGGGGATTTCAACTAGGCTGGGGACAGCGCAACTCTGTCTCAATTCCTTCACTTAACATATGGAAATGATATTTCTTGCTTGTGGAGATGAAACGAGTGAATGTGTCAGAACATGCTATGTAAAATTAAAACGTAAGGCCAGGCACAATGGCTCATGCTTGTAATCTCAGCACATTAGGAGGCTGAGGCAGGAGGATCACTTGAGCCCAGGAGTCTGAGACCAGCCTGGGCAATATAGGAGGACCCTGTCTTCGCAAAAAATTAAAGAAATTCACCCAGTGTGGTGGTGGCACATTTGTAGTTTCAGCTACTAGGGAGGTTAAGACAGGAAGATCACTTAAGCCCAAGAGTTGGAGGCCAAAATAAGTTATGATGGTACCACTGTACTCCAGCCTGGGTGACAGAGCAAGACCCCATCTCTGAAAAAATATTAAAAAGTACATACATTTAGAGATATTATCATGGTGATTTTTAGGACATAATAATGTCCCTGAGAATTTGCTTCAAATCAGTCTTCACTATAAACCAATAATCTGTATAGACTTCAGTTAATTTCTGGATATTAAATACCTTAGTAGGTGGCTGGGCATGGTGGCTCATGCCTGTAATCCCAGCAACTTGGGAGGCTGAGGTGGGAGGATCACTTGAACCCAAGAGTTCGAGGCTGTGGTGAGCTAAGATTGCACCTGTAACTAGCCATTGCACTCCAGCCTGGGCAACATAGCAAGACTTGGACTCTAAAAAACAAAAAGAAACAAACAAAAAACCTTAGTAGGTGGCCGGTGATGGCTGACAGGCTTTCTGGCCAGATGGGAGAGCCTGGGTAGGAATGAGTTGGGATGAAAAGGCAAAAATGATAGCATTTCCCTCTTTCGTAACTATAGGTGTGATGCCTAAAAAAACCAGACCTGCATTTTATAAGCGTCAGTGTCTCCATGTCATCTAACTGTATTTCATAAATCATCCAACAGCGTACATATATCACTCAAAAATATTTTTATCTTTTTAACCAGATGGTTTTGCTATGTGATTTGATCTTTTTGTTTTACACATATATATGTTTACATTTATATTTTAAAAACAACTCTCAGATGAAACATTGTTGATTATACATTTTGAATCCAGGATTTAAGTATGTTTGGCAGTCAGAAATGTGCCAGAAGGCAATGAGATTCATGTCGCTATATTTTGTGTTCAAATTCTGCAGCCAACCTAAGTATTTTTTTTTCCCTTGGGGGTAATTACATATTATTACAGTGGCTATTTCCACCTGAAATACTTTCTTTGTTAGAATCCATTACTATAATACGTCTTCAGCTAGGGAAAGGCAACGCTCAACTTCTCCAAGTCCAGATTTCCATGCATGTACTTTATTCTTCTAATCACGAAATAAATAAAACTCCTTCTACTTTTGAAAAGAAGACGTTCTGCTTTTCAAATTGCAGGATCCTTTTTATCATCACAGCAAGGCATTCTGCTGAAATCTACCTTAGCTACAGGGCCTGGCTTATGGATGCAGACAATAGACAACATCATAGCAGAAAGAGAGGGAGGGGGACCAAGTTCATATTGACATTTAGGTAGTTTATTGCAGGGATCTTCCGCTGTGCACTTACAACACAGAGCTCTTTGCGTAAGCTCTGTTGCTTATATCAATAACCATCTATATAGCTATAGTTTTATCAAAGAGTTCTTTCTTGGGTTTCTATTGATTTTTATTATTTTTTAAATACATATACCTAATTTCAAGTTTCTGGGTGTCATTTCATAAAGGCAAAGTTTGAACTTTCTGAGAATTTCTCTTTGACAGAATACAGCACCCATGTTTCATCTCATCTTTGAATCCCAACCCAGCCACTGGGATCCTTTGATACCAAGTAAGAAAAGGAAGTGCTTAAAAATGCGAAAGATTCTCCCACCCTTGGTTTCTTTGCTTGTTTTCTCTCTTTTCATTCTGGCGCGCTCTGATCTTGGCGATGGCTGACTCGGGAAGGATGATGTCAAGCTGCTGTCAGGCCAATTGCACGGAAAGAGAATTAACGTGTTCCCCCTTCAGCATGATTGATTCTGCGGCTCCACATTCATCATCCGGCTCATCATTACCAGCTCTTCTCAGCCCATTGCAGGGTGACCTCGTTAGCGCCGCCTGTGCCCTTCCTGCTACTGCGGGCCGCCTGGAGGCTCCATGTGTGTGGCGTGGGTTAATGAGGGTCTGAGTCATCCAGTTAGGAGCTCACCTGTCCAGCCATCAGGCCCACAAGTGCTAGAGAAAGGCACAGGGCTCCTACTCAGACATGCCACCTTGACTGAAGAGGGATGTCTCATCGTCTTGGTGAGATCATCCGCGAGACCTGTGCTGAATAATTGTCAGAAAGGCCCTGAGATCCCCATACTGTGGGGATGGGAGGTGGTCAATTCGTCATCCGACAGGGCCTGCTTCGCAGACTGCGGCATGGCATGCCTGGGATGCTCAGCAGGACCAGGTAGCGGGCAGCAGCGGAGGTAGCTCCAGAATAACACCGCACGTGTCCCTGGGGCGTCGTCTTATTTAAATGGAAGATTAAAAACCTTTGATAGAAAACCCGTGGCTATGTTTGGTGTCTAGTGGAAAAGCTGGGTACATTTTAATGGTGAAATAAAGGAAGTCCAAAGACATTCTGCACTTGAAGCAGGCCCTCTAGAGTCCCTCTGTCCACCCCCCATCTCATGCTTTCCCACTCCCCTGCGGCTTGGGGAACTTCAGTGGGAAAGTTTGAATAGCACATTCTAAGGCAGTGTTTTCCAAACAGTAGGTCATGACCCATTAGAGGGCTGTGAAAATAAATTTAGTGGATGACAACCAACACCAAAAAAAAAAAAAAAAGAACTAGGAGCCTGGTGGGTGCATGAGAATAGTAGTGTAGTCCCAGCTAACCAGGAAATGGAGGCGGGGGGATCACTGGAGCCAGGAGTTGGAGGCTGCAGTGAGCTGTGATCGCGCCACTGCACTGCAGCCTGGGTGACAGAGCAAGACCCGGTCTCTAAAAAAATATAAATAAATAAATAAAAATATAAAATGAAATAAAACAGAACATCTGGGTTGCCAGGAAATGCATTCTTTATTGGAGATTGTAAAAACGATTTCAAAACTGCTGCCGTAAGTGATAAATTTTGGTAATGTCTTCCTATATATAAAACAATCACTAAAAAATCCTAAAGATGATTAAAACAGGTATTTATAATGACTGATACTGGCCATATCTAATGATTAACAGGAGCAATAATAATAATAATAACCACCCTCAAGAGATTTGTCACCTCATTGTTTTTTTGTTCAATCAAACTCCAAATTCTCCACGGTGGAGAATATAACTGATTCAGAGTATGGTAGGGTGTGTGTGTGTGTGTGTGTGTGTGTGTGTGTGTGTGTGTTTGCATGAGAGTATTTAATCTGGCTCCCACGGAGAGGAAAACATATCACTGGAAAATGAAATCTTTGGACATAGTTCTTTATTGCAAGGGTTTTTAGTTACACAGATTCTTTAAAAAGTTTGACATGTAAAATTGTTTGGATATTGGTATCCAAATCATGTCATTTCTCTTCCATATGTCCTGCTTATCTGGGTATTTTTTTCAGCCTTGTATATATAACCCAAAGCTCAGGAGCATTGTTTTATGTTCAAATCATCTGTTTCTATGACCTTTGCTTTTATTGATTTGTTTTCTTTTTCCCTATTTTTAATGTTGCCTTTGAGATTAAAGTCATTTTTCTTCTGCAATAGTAGGTGAACAGTGACTTTGCTATTAGGAAATAGAAATTTTGATGAGAAAAAAAAAAGATGGGTAGCTCCATAGGGTGTTTTTTTTCCTAAATGAACTTATTCAGAGAGCAATGAGACGTAAACAGCCTCCCTCTCTCATGGAAACAAGGGTTATTTAGCTAGAACCAAAAAGAATCTAAATAACAGGTGACATTTCTTGAGCACTTACTGTGTGCCTAGAACTATGCTAAACACACTTAAGGTATTTTCCTGTTTAATCCTCACAGCAACCTTAAATGAGAGGCTTTAATATTATCTCCGTTTTCCTGAAGCCGAAACTGAAACTCACCAATGTGGTATATTTGCCTCAAACACCCTAAGTAATAGCTCAAGGATTCCAGAGAGGTGGTCTAATTCCGGTGGCCTTGTTTCCAACCACCGACCCCTTGCTAAGACTCTTAAATCACTCCACTCCACTACTATCCACTACTGCCTCCCTTGCAAAATAAATAAATGTGAACAGCAGGTACTATTTCTCATATTGATTCACACATTTACTCATTCAATTCAACAAATATTTATTGACTGCCTACCATATGCTAGGAACTATGCTAGGTGCAAGGAATATGCTGATCAGTTGAGTCAGAGATAATAAATCTATCGGGAAAGTAATCTGGAGAAGAGGAACATTCTGTGAAGTCAATTTTAGGAGCTTTAATAGCACTTCAAGAGTATGTCACAAGGCCGGGTGTGGTGGGTCATGCCTGTAATCCCAGCACTTTGAGAAGCCAAGGTGGGAGGATCACTTCAGGCCATAAGTTCAAGACCAGTCTGAGCAACATAGTAAGACACAATCCCTACCAAAAAAAAAAAAAAAGAAAGAAGAAGAAGAAGTAAAAGAAAGAAGGGAAAAAGAAAAGAAAAAGAAAAATTAGCCCAGCATGGTGGCACACATCCTGTAGTCCCAGCTCCTAGGGAGGCTGAGGTAGGAAGATTGCTTGAGCCTAGGAATTTGAGGTTGCAGTGAGCTATGATGACACCACTGCTTGGGTGACAGAGTGAGACGCTATCTCAAAAAAAAAGAAAAGTGTATCACAACTTAACTTTTTGGTCAGTACCAGTTATTCCTAAATATTGCTCTTAAAAATAACTATGAATGTGATAGAATTGTATAGGCTATTTGCTTAGCTTCATAATTGTACTGAAGTGGCTAGCAAACTAGTTAATTTTTTTAAGTGTCCCGTTCCATTGTCCGGGAAAGCTTGGAATGTAGTAATATACAAAATATTCCAGCCACAGAAAAATGTGTAGAGAATGATATGATTACTTATATGCTGAAGTCCCAGCCTAAAAATAAAACACACAAATAGAGCAGAAGCCCCTATATGTGTATGTCACTCTGACCCCATTTCCCTCCACTAGAAAAAAATTCATCCTGAATTTGGTGTTTGTCATTTTCGCCCATGTCCTTAAACATTTACTACAAATATATTTAAGTCCAGGTGTACTACTGTGTGTTGTGTTTTGAAAAAAGTATCTGAATTGTATTATACCATTAACATCCTTTGTCACTTGCATTTTTCATTCAACATTCTGATTGGGAGATTTCTCATATGCCATTTCGGAGTTTTAGTTTCTTTATCTGTAAGATGAATACAGTAGTCATATTGCATAAGGTTGCTATGAAGACCTTAAGATATGAAGAGACTGGGCACAGTGGCTCATGCCTATAATCCTAGCACTCTGGGAGGCTGAGGCAGGAGGATCTCTCTTGAGCTCAGGAGTTCAAGACCAACCTGAGCAAGAGCGAGACCTCGTCTCTACTAAAAATAGGAAAATTAGTCTGTAGTCCCAGCTACTAGGGAGGCTGAGGCAGGAGGATCACTTGAACCCAGGAGTTCTAGGTTGCTGTGAGCTATGATCATGCCATTGCACTTTAGCCAGGGCGATAGAGAGATACTCTGTCTCAAAACAAAACAAAATATATGAGTATAGAATGTACATGGCACCGTATTTGGCACATTCTACATCTGGCATCTGAGAGGAAGCAGCCACTTGGCTTGTTCAACTGTAATATTAGAATTACAGTTTGCCACTAAACATTCCTATTGGTATCAAAATGGCCCCACATGGGAAAAGCAGGACCCTTATAGGCATTAGCATCTAACATTCCCTAAGAGGACCCAGTCTAAGTATGCTGCTTTACATAGTTATGGTATAATTTCCTTCAAAATCAGTTAGATTTCTGAACATGGAAAATATAAGAGTAACGTTCAAATGCATTTTATACATGGAACACTCCGAAAATTCTATGTTAATCATCTCTGAAGATCCTACACAAGCATCAACAAACAACAGTGTAATTTAATATACTCCACTTCTATTTTTTCCTCAGTCTATTCTTTCCACACTCTTGTGTACAATTCCCTATTTTTGTTATTTTATATTTAATTGCCTCTGCTAAAGCAAACATATTGTGGAATTGCCAATTATCTTATAAATATGCATTGCTTTCATTGAGAGGATTTTAGATTTTCTGGAATCCCAACAAATTTCAATCAATCATTCACACTATAAAAATGTGGTAGTTTAGAAATCTTTGAAAAATCTGCTTGAGTTTTAGGTTTCTTATAACATTTGGCCTAATGTTGGCTGAAGGCATGTCTATATAATGTCAAAACATGTGGTAATTTAATCATTTCAGTAAAAATTGCTGTCAATTTGTAAGAGGGGGAAAAATAGAAAAATCAAACTGAGTTTTGAGCTTTGTCCTGGGTAAACAACTGATTTATTAATGAAGTCTTTTGCTTTGCTCCAGATTATTTGTCTGACTATAGGCACAATTGTAGAGAACACAAACATTTGCTTGTAGTAAACAACATTAAAAAATTAGAGAAATCTTCGCAATCTCAAAGTAGTAAAATGTGTTGAATTACATACTAACAGTAAACATTTGGTGGGAGGAATAGAGCTCATACTCCAAAGGTTTATGATTTTCCAATTGAACTTGACTTCCACATAAATGCTAGCACCAAATATTGAATGTGAAATACGGTGGACGGCAGTTGTGTGTAAATCTGATTAATAACCCATCTGAAAGTCTTATACCAGCTGATTAAAGAAAATGAGGTTGATCATTGGATAGAAGGGAATTCCTGTATCTCTAAATTATACATATAGGCAGAGAAGTTAATTGTTAAAAAGATAATGCTGAAACCATCAGTTGGTAGTGCTTTTCTTAAAACAAGCTCAGCCCAAGGTGAATTTAGTAGCAATTCACAAAACATCCATAAAGGATTATTATTCAAAAGCTATTAGCTTTGTGTAATTCTTGCTCCCCATTTTTAATTATGATATAGTATGCAACTGCTAAGGAGATGTTAAAAATATCTGCTATGTTTACATCAGACATTATTCTTCAGAGATGGTGAGAGCTATCCGTAAATTATACAACATGTTACCAAAATATTTAGTTGGACTAAATAGTTTTTAACTGAAAATTCAGTTAATGTTGATGAGCTTGGCTTTAAGACCTCAAGAAGCTGTTGGAATGGAATTCTTTTCAATAACTGAACCTCTTTCTCCATATTCCTGCATTCCGCCTGTTCTGTGCCACCAAACACTTGATTACCTTAGAGGAATTCAAATGAGATCAGAATTCATGTGTAATGGGTATCTCAGATATTGTTTAAATAAGTAATTATATAAAGACGAGGCCAGTGATTTTTGGATGGCTTCTTCGTACTAGGCAACAAAAGATTATCCTAGTTTTTAAAAAAATTAATATCTTACCTCATTTATCATTACTGTTGATAGTTCAGAGATAATTGTAAATCCACATTTTTCAAGTAGTCCTCATTTCGCACAGTAGTATGGGATGGTAAAAACAACCAAGCAAGCTGAAATGTGCAAGGCTATCTTAATAATCAACGGGAAAATTATGATTGCTCTATAACTTTTAAGGTTTTTTTGTCAAGACATTAACATTACTGTTAATGTAAATGTAACATCAATCTTTCTGTTAGTTAGAAATATATACAAAAACAGTAAAACCAGTGGTTATTTAGTATACTATAATTTAAAACATTAGAAACATTGAGAACTGAAGTGTTATTTCTTTGTAAGAAATATGTCAAGAGTAGTTTACACCTTCCTATGTTTGGATTATCTTCCAACATTTCATCTTTTGCACTTGCAATGTCGTGAAATATCTCCTTAATGTGACGATTTTTCCTGGTGTCTCTTTCTCTGGGACATCTTCATCCATCTTTCATCACAACCATTTCCTCATTTATGTGGATACGTCCCTTCTGTTAAGTTCCCCTACCAAAGGCAACAGCGTCAACCTTCCCAAGATCTGCTTTTTCTTCTATAACTCCATTTAAAGTCAAAATTCACTTTCAGCATCAACACTTTTTGTTTCTTTGTGACACTTTCAGTTTTGTTGGCCAAGTCCCTCTTTTAATTGTGCATATTGACCAAGCTGTCACTTGGGTTTATCACTGGGAGACAAGGAGGTAACACAACTACACGCTTTGCTGTCTATGCATGAACTAAATAACAGATGCTCGGTGACCACTCCCTGACAAACGTTGAGAGATATGACATGATTAGTCACTGGTCATGGCAGGCGTCTGTTGTTTATATAGTGATTTGTGGACTGAAGAGCTAGCAGTCAAGTGTGGACTTTATGCAATTACTCACAGCTAATATACCAGGGTAACTAAAACTTGAACCATGTTGTTGGGGGATTGGTATTATTTAACTAATCCACAGTAACTAAAATGTGTGCATATTGAAACCATGAAAATCAAAAACTGCTTATATTTGATCCCTTAAAACAATTGTTGAGGAAAAGATTAAAACTTCCGTGATCGGTGGCACAATAAGAGAACTTGGGAACACTAACTACTGTGTATCAACAAAGCTCGTGTCTCAACTTCAAATCATAAATTAAAACTGTGATTTCATTCCCAATTTATTTTCAGTGTAGCAGATTTTTTAAAAAGACTAATCACTCCTTAGAATCAATACATGGAGATATTGATCAAACTCATAAAACATTGAAATGTTTTGCATTTACATGAAAAATAATTTCCTAGAATCATATTTGAGTAATGCACTATTACTCCTAGTAATATTTATCCTACATTAGCATAAACACACACAATCTCTTATGCCTCCATTCATACTCAATGTTGTATATAAAGCAATGACATTGAACCCATAGAGTGCACAAAATCAGCCTTCCAATGTAGGAATAATGCTTACATATGGAATTTATATATGGAACTATAACACTATACACACACAGAGTCAGTTCTGCTATTAATGCTTGTTTGAAAATATGCATTTGTCCCATTAGGGAACAATATGAGCACAATGCAATTTTACATTTACTTATGCATGATTGCACATGAGAGAAACACTAGGTGAATGCAGAAAACTGCACCCAGATGAGCCAAGATACACAAGAATACACAAAATACACACACCTCAAACATTTACCAGAGACATTATTTCATCATGAATATTACAAGCTGCATTCATCCACACCGAGTTTGACAACTGTCTGTCAAGTATTAGATAATTATCGTTCCACAGTTTCATAATAACTAAAAGCTACAATTCTGATACTCACTTTCACAAGCTAACTTCAGGTTCTCTTCAAGGTAAAAATGTCATATTTATTATAATATTTGTGCACTTATTATTAACCATTTAAGATGGGAAAAACTGTGTTACTGTTTTTATTAGGTTCCTATCTCTTTTGTTATGGATCACTGACAACAGTGTGCCCTAACCCCATAAGGCTTGTGGTTTTTATTGCACAATTTTGCATTGTGCAGTGATTTTTTGAGATGCATATATTGCATTACATAGATACATGTAGACTGTAAACAGAACTATATGACTTCTCTCCCAAGATAAAATTCACTCGTATAAAATAATTTAAAGTCAGAGTGGTTGGGTCCATTGTATGATGTTGCTTTTCAAGGCTTTAAATGTCTTCTACAGTGATGAAACCAAGTTTCAAAAATAGTCAAAAAGTGATTATCCAATCTGACCTCTAAAAACAGGCTCATGACAGTGAAGAGCATTTGCCTATCCTATCGGTTAACTCTGGGGCTAAGAAGGAGAATTTTCAGCTTCTGCAGAGTAAGGCTCTACATATACAACTTTGAATTGTCTAAAAGAGCTGTTTTCAAACTTGAAAGTTCTTCAGAATCACCTGGGTTGAGAGTTTGTCAAGATTCACACTGCTAAGTTTCTGATTCGTTATGTCTGGGGTAGGGCAGCAAAACTTGCATATTCAGTAAGTTCCCTGGTGATGCCAGGGCCAACTTATCCATTAGGCAGAGTAAGCACAGTGTCTGTGGCCTGCTCTACTTTTAGCAGACCATAAAAATAGTTTGATTTTAATCTCTCTTAAAATCAGAGAAACATAATTAGTACAATAATGAATGTATATGAGGAATCCCACCTAGACTACATCCATCTTTATATCAGTGCTCAAAAAATGTTAATTCTAATTTTTTTTTTTTTTTTTTTTTTTTTTTTTATGAAGGGACATATGAAGGCAAAAGTGCCCCTGGTCCAGGGATGTTGTGATATAGCCCGGGGTGACGCTGCCGGTGCTGCTGGAACCATATGTTGAAAACCACCACTCTAAACTTACTGGTCTTTTGAGATTTGTTAATGTTCTGCTTTTTATTCCAAACTGTTTTGACTCTGTGCTGTTTTTACTCAGAAGAAATAAAGTTTTGAGGCCGTCTTTACAATGCAGAGGAAGCTAATTGAGCAACAAGCTAATCGAAGTTCGTGAGGAGATGAGAGGAACAACGAAAGGTCAGAAACGTGTATTTGGTGTTGCTCTATTCCTGGCCCAGATGCAAGCTGCAAATTACAACTTGCACGTCTTGTGCAGCCATCATTGCAGAAGGACCCGTTTAAAGATTCAGCCTGCGAAGAGTCTGGTTTATAATGCCTTCGTAACATTGTGTGTCTTTACAGACTGTACTGTCCAAAAAGCACTTTCCCGTGTAGGATCCACTTGTTCTTCACAACCACCTGTTAAGTACGGGTTGTGTTGTACTGAGCAGCAATTAGTTCTATTTGGTAGCAAAAAGAGTAAACAAAAACCATCCCCACCCCACAAATCAATCACCGGATAAGCAGAATTGAAACAAACAGCTCTTTATTACCGAGGGGCAACTCTCGTTTTTGTGAAAACTGAAATGTTCCTCCTCTTTCCAAATCACTGTAGTAAGAACTACAAAAACTCAAACAATAAAAATGAATACATTCATATTGCACCATAACACCTGAAGCATTCTCAATACTCTTTCCCACTTAATATAATCACTAATGAAAAAGAGGTAATCAGTGAAACAAACAAAACAAAGCTTTTGCTGTATTTTGATATTTAAAACATAGAGAGATTCATTTTGAAAAATATGGAATCTACTCACTGACAAGAAGAAGAAGAAAATGAAAATAATCCTTAAGTCCAACCCAGAAGTAACCATTGGTGATATTTTGTTGTTATTTACAGATATTGTCAGTTGTTTATATACAGTATTTTTAAAAACAGGTGATAGAGATTATAATGTTTATAATTTTACTTTAAAGATTAACAATATGTTATAAACATAATAAATCATCAAGTTAAGTCTTTTGCATGATGCTTTACCTGGGTGGAGGTTTCGTTCTTAAATAACTGACTCATTATTAGAGATTTAGGTTGTTTCTTATTTTCTCTGTTACAAACAATGCTCTGATGAATATTTTTTTGTATGTGGTTAAATTATTTGTTTCTTTAATTTACAGACATGGAATCACTAGGTTGAAAAGACTGCCATTTTTAAGGTTTCTGAATCACATTTTCAAATTGTGCCTTAGCTCCAGGACTCCTCCAATTCACACCAACAAGGAGGTACTATGTAGTGAGACTGGTTTCATTATCCAATATAAAAAGACCAAATTACTCTGGAGGTACATTTAGTAATAATTGAGATCTGGGGCAAAATACACACAAAATGTAGTCTCTAGCTGATAGAATTGAGTACGCCAAGGCAGACCGTGGGGCGGGAGAGAGGAGGCAGAAGAGAAAAGAGAACCCGGGCCATGGGCACCATGCCCTTGACTTCCAGTCCTGGGTCCTTCCGTACTCACCAGCTCCTGAAGGGTCTACGTCTGGCCACAGGGATCCTTCCCTTGCAGCTGAAGAGGCAGTGATAGTAATGGCAGGGACAAAATTATGGAAACTTTAAAAATTATTAAATTTCTCCCCTTTAAATTTTGGGGCAAAGCTCTGACCTACTCATCCAAGTTGTAGCTCTGAGAAACTTCCTCCAGACTAAGGAGATTCACTGTTTCTGTCTGCACCTCGTGGTCCTGGAGCAGTGGTAGGGCCCAGTCTCGATGACAGATGACTCTAGGAGAGATCCTTCCAAAGCAGCATGATAAATATGATAACAGCAATGAATGGTAGCGGCTCCCTGGAATGTCGTGCTGAGAAGGATCCAATCTGTAGCTGAAATAGGAGGGGCAGGGGGCCGTGAGTGGTTGGCAAAGTATGTCCTGGGCACGGAATGGAGACTGGCACCACAGAGTATTTATTACACCCCTTCCAAAGTTCTCTTTTAATTAATGCCTTGTTGTTGGTCACCGAGATAATGCCTCGCTGATTAACCTTCACTTCAGTCCATGTGCTGTGTACACCTTAGTTGCAGTGATAAAAATCCACTTGGGCAAGGCTTCGTTTTCCTTTTTGTTTTTAATAAAATAAGTGAAAAACATTTTAATTTATTTGTATGTTTACAGTTTTTCCCTCGTTTTTTCTGTTTATTTTTTAAAGAACGGTGAAAAGTGTAAAGTCTATTAAAATAAATTTCAGTTCCTTGCTATGGACATTGTATATAAATTATAAAAAGAAAAAAAAGATATGGGGAAAAGGGAACCTAGGGAGACAAAAATGAGACCAAAGGTGAGGGAGATGCCAACAGGAATTTAAAGAGGGAAGAGAAATGTAGGATAAAATGAAGGTAAATATGGACATGAGCCGGGAAGAAAAGGAAATAAAGGAGAAAGTATGTGGGGGAGGAAGAGATCCCACAGTTCTAGAAAAGACTGCTGTTCTAGTAAGATGAGCAAAGAGTGCGTACAGGCAGAAGGAAATCCCAGCTTAATCTTATCAAGGTCAGTTGAAGTGAGCTTTGGGACGCTGTCTCAGTGGGGGCCCCGAAGGGCTTTTGCCCAATATGCAGTGATATGTTGAATGAAGAATCCAACAAGTTGTATTGGCCAATTTCTTCTAACAACTGGCTTCCAGGAATTTTTCACTTCTATTAAGGCTGATAGTTTGCTTAAGGACAATGAATCTTGATGATGACATCTTGTAATATTCTCATACACAAATTCCCGTAACTCAATAGCAGTAAGTGCAAATCTGCTGTCAGAGGCTATAGTGTCTGGCAAGACATGTGATATAAATAATCAGCATGTGGCTGTCATTATTATAGCAGACATTTGAGATCGAACTGGCATTGTGCTGAGGACACTGTGATTACTTTTAACCCTCAAATAATCCTGCAAATATCAATATGTAATTTTGACCAAGAATTTGGGTCACTTCCTGGAAAAATATTGGTGCTTTTGGAGAGTCACGTTTGATTTTCTTGTCATGTACTAGACCCTTATCTGGTCTTTCAGTTTATAATTCTTTCTGGAAAAATCAATTGGTTTAAAATTTTAAAAGGCATACATATCCATTTTAACATTCAAACAATGTATCAGCATATAAAACTAAAACTGAATATATTTTCCAAAAGACAGACTGTTCCTCATTCTTCAGGAGTAATTACTGTTAAGAGTTTCCCTTCTTTTTGGTTCCTCCAATATGTCAGACATACTTCAGCCTCAGGGCCTTTGCACTGTCTATTCCCTCTACCTGGAAAGTTCTTTCTCCAGATATATTTGTGGTTCCCCCACACACATCGTTCAGGAATTACTCAAATGTCACCTTCTCAGCGAGGCCTTCCCTGGCTACCCTGTTCAATACTGAACCCCTCTGCCCAACAGTCCCTGTCCCCTTCTCTGCATATTTCACCTCTTAACATACTATGAGTTTGACTAAATCCATTTATTGTCTATTTCCCCTCAATAAATTACAAGCTCCATTAGGCAGAAATTTTTTATTTATTTTATTATTTATTTACTTTTTTTAGAGAGAGCATCTTGCTCTGTCACCCAGGCTGGAGTACAGTGATGTGATCATAGCTCACTGCAGTCTCGAACTCTTGGGCTCGAGTGATCCTCCCGCCTCAGCCTCCTGAGTAGCTGAGACTACAGGTGCACACCACTGCACCTGGCTGAGGCTGGGATTTTTTAACTGTTTAACTCCTGCTGCATCCTCTGAGCCTAGAAAAATGACTGACACATGGTAGATACTCAATATAAATTTGTTGAATAAATGAATTCACATTTATTTTTAGACATATTGGAATATATTACACATAGAGTTTGACAGCTATTTTTGTCCACTCAAGAGTGTGTCATAAATGTCTTTCCATTTTGATACTTAAAGATATCCCTCATTCTTTTTAATAACTACATACTCTTTCCTTATGAAACAAGTACTATAGACTAGCCATGGTTCTTTTGATAGACATATGATTTTGCTCTAATTTTTTAATAAAGAAAATAATGCTGCAATGCATGTCCCCGCTCATACATTTTGTTTGGACCCTTTTAATATCAAAATAAAGTCTAGGCCACCAGATACTGTTTCCTGGCAAAGCTTTTATATACAGTAAGTCCTCATTTAATGTCATTGTCAATAGATTCTTGGAAACTGCAACTTCAAGCAAAACGATGTATAATGAAACCAATTTTACCATAGGTTGATTGATACAAACTAGAGTTAAAGTTAAGGTTCCACAGCGTATTTCTGGTCAGAAAAACATTACCAAACTTCTAAATAAAGACACAAAGCACTTTCACTATTAAACATTGAAACAAATAAAATAATTTGTACTCATTCATGCATTCATTTTCCAACCAGCTTATGCCAGTTCAGGGTAGCAGGTGGCTGGAGCCTATCCTGGCAGCTCAGTGGCAAGGCAGGGACCATCCCTGGACAGGCTACTGTTCCATCTCAGGGCGCATGCACACACCCACTCACTCAGGCTGGGCCCACTTAGACACACAACTCACCGAACGTGCACATCTTTGAGATGTCGGGGGAAACCAAAGTACCCGGAGAAGACCCACACAGATGTGGGAAGAATGTGTGACCTCCACACAGGCAGCGGCCCTGGCCAGGAATTGATTTTTCCCCCACCTCATCAACATTATAACAAAATGACATTGAACCAAACAGCATTATTTGAGAAACTGCTATGTGTAATTCGCAATGTGCTGCATTTTTTTATAGCTAAGAATATGTGATAGCCACTTTATGAAATATCCTATCATTTCTTTATTATTAGCTCATAAGCGAGGGAAAGAGCTGGAGGAATGAAGACCCGAAGCTCTTTCTCCTCTCACCTTCCCAGTTCCAACCAGAGCCTTCCATTGGCTGCACTCAACCAGAAGCCAGGAGGCAAGGAAGTTGCCATAGATTGGCAGTCCATAGATTGTCAATGCCCTGAAACCAGAACAGAGCAGAGAACAATGGAGAGTGGATCTGGAGGGACAAATGGAAACTATCTAACACAAGTAGGTTTTCTATTAGTTGTGTTTCTTCCCTCCGCATTTGGTTAGGTTAATGGGTATAACCAGGGAGTTATAATGCCAAAATGTTCGTAGTAGGTAGCACTGCCTGTGCAGATAGGATTTGCAGTGGCAGATTGTCAAGACACCAGCATTCAGTGCTCTCCTAGGCTCGTAGACAAGCAAGTAGTTGTAAGCACTAACTGGAAAGCTCTCATGATGCAAACATGGTAACATATTTAGGGTGCCCCAGCTAGTGATAATCTTTAAAGCTTGATTTTGGAGCCAGATAATCCTGGGATTGAATCCTTAGGCCTGTGCAATGCTGTTTTACCAATATGGCAGCTACTAGCCACATATGGCTATTTAAACTTATATTTACATAAACTAAAAGTAAATAAAAATTCATTTGCTCTTGCCACAAGTTGGGAGCTCAATAACATATAGGGCTAAGCGGTTACTTTTAACCCTCATATTGGGCACTGCAGATCTAGAATATTTCCATCCTTGTAGATCGTTTTGTTGGACAGTGCTGGGCTGGATGCTTAAACTCTTCGAACTCATCATGCAATGGGCTTGTTGAAGATTAAAAAACTTAATGTACATAAAGTTCCTAATAAACTTCAGGGCACAGAGTAGGTGCTCAATAAAAAGTAGCTATAATAATGACAATAGCAACAATAGAAGCAGCAACATAAGTGTGACGTATCACATCCCTGGTAGATACTTTCAGCACTATTGTTACATAAGGCTCTTTGCCAAGCTATTGAGGCCTCCAGGCTCTAACAATAATTGCACAGCTGTTGCTGATGAGAGCTGCGTGTCATTGAGCTGAGAGGCTTCTGGTTATGAAAGCAACTCAGTGTTGCTAGGAATCGAGTAGCAGGCTTCCATCTCTCAAGTGTGATCATGCATGTCTCTTGTTGAAAACACCGCTCTGTCCTGCAATATTTTGTCCTTAATCTTCTGATTACGATATGATTCCTATTTTTTTCTGGCAGTTTGGAATGACACGCACTATCAACATGTTCTGTTCACAGAATCTGATTTTATTTTCCTTGTATCTGCAAAAAAATGTGGTTCTAATTTTCTACAGGACTTCCAACTATCAGCGTAAGCTTCTGTAAAACCATACTATTGCTTCTTGATATTATGCCAAATGACTAGTTTGATTCATGTTTTAATGGAATTGTTTAGGTAACATGTATTCAAATCTGTAGAATATACTAGTGATTTGGGGGGAATAGGTTTTAGAATCTCTAGAAAGACTGTTCTATTCCTTAAGTGGAATGAGAAAACTAGATCAGCAATCAAACATAGCTCATTTCTTCTACTTTATTTCCATTTTTCCATTCCTATATTCTAAACCACCATTATCCCGTCTTCCTATAATCAATTTTCCACCCTGCTTAAGACACCCAATGCCTTCCTGATGCTCTTAGAAAAGAAACCAAATGCCTTTCGTTTTCTTCATAGAACTTACTTCTAGCTGTAATTATTTATCTCCCCTCCTGACACACATCCCTTGAGATTTAAGTGCCATGGGAGCAAGAATCTTGTTTTCCAATTGAACATCATGTTCTCAGTACCTGGAAAGTGCTGGGCACAGAGCAGAAGCTTTCAAAAGGCTTCAAGTCCATCTTCAGTCAGGATGAAAAGAATAAGCTGAAAACCTCTAAATTACAATCTAGCATCATGTTTACTACATTCCAATGTCTTTCTCCAAAAGCCCAGTAAGACTTGAAGTGGTTTTTAACCTTGTTATATTTGTGCCATTACCCCTCTGGGTGGTCCAGTGAATCCTATGGACTCCTTTTCTAAATAATGTTTAAATGCATAAAACTTTTTTAAAAAAGAGGATTACAGAGAAAGGCAATTATGCTGATATACAGTTACTGAAATACTTAAAAACTTCAAAGTTGTGATATAGTAATAGATGTGCTCCTTTATGACTGTGTTGAAGAACGAGCTCAAATGGAAGCTCTCAAATGACTGTTATTCTGAGAGTAGAGGAGTTTATAAACAATACTTTGAGCTGTCTGTAACAATTGTAATAAGATATGAAAACACCTGTGATTTCTATTGATGACAAAGTCACAGGTACTGCACACACTCCTGGAGCTTGTTGCCTGTATTGTCAATTTAAGAAACTGCTAAATTTCAATTAGAGGTTAATAAAAATGCAGATGCAACTTTTCCCCTTTTATTCAAGTTTACAGACACCCCCTGGATTTTATGCACAGATCTTTGTGGGTCCTTTGGGTACCAGGTGAAGGGGCTTGAATTAGTGTGGGAACATGTGCTCAGGTGTGTTTGCATGAGCATCTTGGCCATAAGTGCATTCTCAGTCACCGTACTCAAGTTGGACATTGTCTGCCACCTCAAATAAGAACCTAGGACTTTTTTTTTTTTTCTACTGGCATTATTTATTTATTTGTGTAAAAACACTGAAAACACACACACACACACACACACACAAACTCACGTAACACTATATTTTAGACTTTTTTTTTCAGATTACCTTTTCTTAGTGATTGCTTGTTATTCCATTGTATGAATGCACCACAATTTATTGAAATTTTTCACTAAGGTGTTTTTATTTGCCTCTACAATGGTATATTTTTATGTATCCTTTCTAGAATTCTACAAAATAGATTCCCAAACATGGAATTAGGTCAAGGGGAATGCTTATTTTAGATTTTAATGTAGATTACAAATTACTTAGCACAAAGGTACTTAATTTACACTCTAATAAGAATATCTACTTCTTTACACTCTTACCAAAACTGTGTATACATCCGATTATCCACCCATCAAACTGGTAAATGTATATATTTAAAAATATATATCAGCCAGGCACGGTGGCTCATGCCTATGATCCCAGTGCTTTGGGAGGCTGAGGTGGGAGGATTGTTTGAACCCAAAAGTTCAAGGTTACAGTGAACTATGATTATGTCACTGCACTATAGCCTGGGTGACAGGCTCTTTCTTTTTTTTTTTTTAACATATATATATGTAAAGTAAAATATATAATATATATTTTATAATACACATATATGCCAATTTGATGGGTAAAACTGTTAGCTTACTACTTTAATTTACTTTCCTTTGATTACTAGTGAAGTTGGTCATCTCTTCATTGCTTTATTGGTCATTTATATTTTTTCTTCTGAGAATTGTCTCTGAATTCATAATCTTCCTTAGTATTTTTACTGGATATTTATCTTTTACATGTTAATTTGTAGATGTTCTTTGTATATTGAAGACAATAACCTTTTATCAATCGTGGGTGTTGCAAATACTTTTCCCCAGTTTTTGTTTACCTTCCCTCTCTCCCGTGTGTGTGTGGGGGGGGTGTTTATAAACAGGTGGTCTCAATTATCCAAGGAGAATTGATAGAAGTCTATTTTAAGTGAGTCTGCTTTAAAAATGGACCAAAATACCATAATAAACATATTTATAAATGGATTTAGTCTCTACCTTTAAAATACAATGCAAACAAGAAATTAAGTTGATTTTATTTTATATTAAGTTTAATTCTAAAAATTGGCTAATTCTTAAAACATCAAGTGCAATTATTTTATTTTGACAAAATAATTTATCAAATTAGGTAGGGTGTAGGTCAAATTTGTATTATAGCTCTTTAAGAAGCCCACACTTAAAAACATAAATGCTTTCCCAGTATGATCATTATGACCTATTTTGCAAAAATATTAGAAGGCTTTGTTTAAGGACCTATATAGCAGTTGTTAACTGATCCAAATTTTCTGGATCTTCATTTGTCAGTGACTTTGTTTATGACTCAATTTTCCAACATCACTATAATCAACTTCATGACATCCTGAAACATTTGTAAGATTTGTAATTTCACTTAGCAATCAATTTATATTGAATTTAAATTGCATTGTTTATTCATTGTTTGCAACATCAGACAATCATTAGCTTAATGACATAATACGTGGGAATGGATATTAGTGTTAGTCATAGAAGTGGAGGGGTTAATATTTACTAGTGGTTAATATTTACTAGTTTTTATGTTATGACAACTTAGATTTCTGCTGAAACTGAAAGGAGTTGGGTAATGAATACTCTGGGAACTGGGACCCTCAGAGTCAAATCTGTTCTTTTATAATTTTTTTTCCCCATTATGGCTTCTGGTGTTTCTGTTTTGCTTAGTTATTTTCCAGCCTGATGGTAATATTTTCTTATTTATTTTTTTCCAATAATTTTTATTCTTCTGCCTTTTACAATTAGACATTTACTCAATCTGTGCTTTATCTGTGAAATGTAGTCCTTTAACTTCGTTAGAGGACTCCTATTAGAAGACTTTTGTTTTTCATCCAAAGAATAATATTATCAACACATTTTTAAATACAGTTTTTGATAATTGTTCTCAGTCTTTTGGATTTTATAGACCAGCAAAGCTTAAATAATTATGGAGGTGACATATAGTTGTCAATCCTTAATTTATCCAAGTAGCAACTTTGAAACCAATTTCAAAACAAAACCATCTATTAGCTTCATCATTTCATACAAATGATACCAAAAAAGTAGAATCTCAGAATTAAAACAAAATAACTCAGATTTATTAAAACCTCACTATGTCAATCTTATTTTTCCTTATTTCACAGTAGAAGGGTGAGAATTTGGTCACAGAGTGGAGTAAGTGCAGGGACCAGTGCTTCAGATCAACTGCTTTAAATAGTAACTGAATTCTCAGATGTGAATTAAACGCAGACACACTAATCCCTGGCTGGGGAAGCCATTTTAACCTCTGCATCTCAGAGCAGGCAGGAGCTCATCCAGAAGGGAGACGTGTTCTCATACATGACAGCGGCCGTACTCCGTCCTCTTTCCACATTGTAAAGATTCTGAAGCTCTTGAACGTGACCACTTTACTGGAAGAAATGAAAAGCTGAAATGGATAGGGCTTGCAAGGACTCACGAAGACACTTTCAATAGAAAGCACCTAACACTGAGCACAGTTCACAAAACCCAATTATGAACAATTGGTTGTGCTGAATGAGGTCAGTTCCACCACGGTCTGATGAAATGAGCTGGTCGTTAGATTGTCTAGTTGCTCAAATAAAGGAATCGGGTGAGACGTTGCACGAAGAATCAGGTACTGTTAGCATTTATTGTGGAACGTTGTACTGTCAGATGATAAATTGTTGAAAGTTTGTGTTCAGTGATTTATCTTTCTGTTCCTCCATATACATTTATATAAATTATTTCGCCCCATACTCAGGAAGACTACATTAATACTATAATGGGATTTGAAGGTCAGTTGACATGTTCCTACGTTTATCCCTGTGTCTGGCTGGGTAAGCTACTTATTTACATAGTAGTTCGGAATAGCACTTGTACAGCTATCATTTTATTCTATTCCAGTTCTGTATTATTCAGATAAAAATGAATCTCTACTGGCATCAGTTTGGGATGGTCGTCTTTGAAATATAGTAGTAAACTGGCTGTTTCAACATCACTGGAGTTCAGCTCAGTCCATCACCTTCCAGAATTATAATTCCCCATTTGGAGTCTTAGAAATGTAGTGATGGGAGAAAATGGCTATGAGACAAGGGATGACCCATCAGAGAGTTCACAGTGCTACAAAATGAATTTTTATCTTTGCTCTTTTTTTTTCTCTCTGTCTGACTAGGTGTGACATTTTGCAAAAAATAAAATAAAATAAAAAAGTTATGTTTTTAAAAAGTTGCTTACAAAGTGAATTTCTATGTAGCAAATCATAATAGTCTATTGACGTCTAGAAAATTAAAGGCATGTTTGTCAGGAGAAAATATTGATCCCCAGATATTAAAACTCCTATATGTATCACAAGTACATTTTGAATGCAAAAACTAAAATTTGTAAATAAAGCATGAGGAATGAATTCAAGAATAAATTACAGAATGAAAACACAAAGGAGCTTCGGTCATTTTTGCATATGGAACAGGAAGCCTGGAGATTTAAAAGAAAAATAACAACACCACTGTGCTGAACAGAACATGCCAGGGGCAAAACTGAACAACTGTCTTATGAAGGACATTTTTCATTTTAACCAGAGTGTGCCTGTGTGTACAAGATGACAAAATAATCAAGTGAAGAGTGAATAATTCTGCTCATCAACAGGTTGTTTTGAGTTAAATTGATGCAGTGCCGACCGGTTTGTCTGGATAATTTTTCCCCTCGGAATATTTGTCTAAACAAATACTCTTAAAGGAAGGAAGCAGCTGAGCCCCAGTAAAACAAGTCCTGAACTTAGATTCCAAAAACCTATGTCTGTGTCTGGCTTTGTCTCTCTGGGCAGATTACTTGAGGTTTCTGAATCTCCATTTTCTGATCTAGAAATGGAGGCAATTCCTGGTTTATTAGGGTAAAATGAGATAATGCACATAAAGATATCTGACAAACAGTATACACACAATATAGAGCCCAGAAATGGCCCATGCACTTGTCTTTTATGCTGAGTATTTTATAAAATTTTCCATACTTCTGTTGCTATATTAAGCTTACAGTTTGTAGATGACGTTACAAGGAGAACTGTGATATATACAGAAACTCAGTTTTCCTGCGGATGATCCAAGAGTGTATCCTTATACCAAAAAGAGAGCTTGGCTACCACCAGTATAATTTCACTACTGAGTAATTTTTAATTATTCACTAATTCCTGCAATATAACATTATTTGTTGCCTACCATGTGCTGCATGCAAGTTAGGGCTGGCTTATTTGTAAAGGTAGATGATATGCAGCAAACTATAATATAATGTCATAAATGCTATAACAGAGATTGAAGCAAAATATGAGAGGAAGAAATCTGTATCATCCCTGAAAAGTGTCACATAGAGGCAGACATTTAATAAATGCTTTTGGTAAAGATTTTTTAAAAAAGAATTCAGCTATTGTAGAATCATTTTGCAATCGCTGCATGTATGTATAGATACATGTGTGTGTATTTGTATGTGTGTATTTTTCTATTTTTTCTGATTTATTTTTCACATTGGATAATTTAGAAAGTCTTTCTTGAAGGCTGGTGTTTAATGACTTGACTCCTACGTGAACACTGATACTAGGTTTTGTACCAGCCACAAGAGACGGCAGGCAGCTAATGGAATCCTATCTTTCAAAGATGTAACTAATTTTGATGTGACTAATCTTGAAGCTGTTCAGTCAAATAATGCAGCTCTGTGCTGACTATAATATTTAATTTATACGGCTTGGATGACTATCTTTCAAAGTAAAGGAAAACTGAAAAAAGAATCAGCCACAGTATATCACCTACATATGATCTGTATTTCTATATTTTTATAGTCTGACATTTGGAATAAACTACAACCATCAATTCTCTAGACCCTCAGATCATAATCACCTGGAATATTTGATTCTTTGAAAGATGTGAGAATTTCTAAGCTTATCCACTCTTAAACAAATTTACTTGCTAAGGAGATTTCATAAAAAGCAATTTAACTCTGGGCCTCTTAAGGTTATATAAAATGAAAGAAAGGCATTAGATTTTCAGTTTTGTTTCCTCCACTGATTTCACTTGTCTGGTTTTACTTTTTTATCCATAGACATTCTAAAGGCAGTGCTCTACAGAAGTGAGTTTATTGTTCCATTGTATTGTTTTCATCTGTGCCTGCCCTGTACCACGGGTTTGAGATCTTGCGTGGTGTGAGTGGGCAGAGGGTGAATAGAAAGGTAAGAGGTGACTGAGTACCAGAAACACCAGGGAGTTTTTCCAGAGTGTACTTCACTGTTTACCCCCCTCCCATCCCACAGAGTCAGCAGTCAAATAAGCTACAATGGCCGGTAAGTACGTTCTAAAGAGAGTGCAGGGCTTAAACCATTCTCATGTAGGCATTACACATCTTATCAAAAATAGTGTTTATAGGGAGCAGAAAGGAAGCTCAGAAATGTGAAAGATTAGCTGGAAATTTGTTAGTATAGGTTTTTATCATCAGACAAAAGTTTTAGTAACCATTTACGTAAGAACCATTAACAGCCAGTCAGAAAACTTCTGAACCAACTTGAACTACCTTATTTAGCAGTTAAGTCAAGTTTCCTTATGACTGCAAAACAAATAAGCTTTGCAAAAATGTGCTGGTAACACATTTCACAGGGGTATCTGCTCATGTTGTTATAAAATCACTGTCGAAGCAAAATCAACTGATTAAGAAACTCAATAAACTTGATTAATCCTTGAAGCCAATCATGCAGATACGTAAGATGGAAAACTATGATTCTCAGGTAAAGGACTTGATAATTCAGACTCACAGATCCACAGAGTCTTAGCCTAGTTTTTTTCCCAGAAGCAAAGACTGAGTCACTCTCATGGGTAGGTAGAGTTACTTGGGAAATGGGATCTCAGAGAGCAGGAATGAGGCATAAGGGCAGTGAAACAAGGGCGGGGAGGAACCTGAGGGAAGGAAGCTGTTCCAGCTGACCATTGCTGTGGTTAACTGGTGCTTGCTGCTGCTGAATCTTTTGAGGAGGCTTAGCAGGTGTGTCCACTGGGTGATGCGAGGGGAAGTGCTAGTCCTTGGCTCCCATCCCACACTGGTCATAAACTCATTGGCATTCGACCCCCGGTACTTCTGGATTGTGCAAGTGTGAGTGACATCGGTTTCCATGAATGTCCAAAGCTGAGTGTCAGAGAGTTGAGGTGAGATACTGCCGCCTTGCACGTGCTAATGCTAAGCTTCAGAAAACCGGTCGTTGCAGCTGTGATTAGATAAGAGGTAGGGTTGGAAGGATTTAAAGTCTGCACAAGAATTTTCCAGAATATTGAAAAATATAACAGCTTTTGAAATTAAAACAGATCATTTTCACAGTGAGCACTTTCAGTACCCAAACCAACACTGGGATGTCCTGTGGAGAATTTTTAATAAATGGAAAGTATGGGAAGTGGATTTGGAGTAAAAAGGACAAGTCCTAAATTTGACACTTTCTGGCGGTGTGAACTTGGACAAGTTACTTTTAGTTTTACTGAGCCTCAGTGTCCTGATCTCCAAAAATGGGGATAAGTAACATCCTTCTCATGGGATTCTTGAATGCTAAATGAGATGATGAATGTGATAACATGGTTAGCACTTTGAAAAGTGGGGACTCGTAATAATAATTATTAGCAATCGATCAAAGACAGCACACAAGGCAACGTGGAGGGGCCCTGCCATTGTTAGGGGGTGTTGATTTCGTTGGTCAAGACGAGGAGAAAGAAAGAGAACAAAGGTGGCAACAGCTGGTGGGAGCTGGTGGGAGAGATTTTCTGAACCCTGGGGGACCACAGATTGTGCAGAACAATCAAAGCCAAGTTGGGAGCTGGGAGTCAGAGGTCAAGTGTGGCAAAAGCTAGGGAATAGAAAGCTCAGAAGCTGGGGGTCAAATCCCTGTCAAGAGTCAAAGGCAGGCAAACGGTCATGCCACTAGACACACAGCTTCCTTAGAGGCCTTCCTTGTCAGGAAGCTTGTCGTGTATTCCCTGCTACCCTGAAAACGAACAGCTGATTTCCTAGCTGTGGTCAGCCAGATGTCTGAGAGAACATAGCTGCCCTGTGAATGGTCAAATCTGGCAGCAGTTAACAAGAAAAGTTCTAAATAAAACATCTTTATCATGTTATTATTTCAATAAATTATGTGCTATTCCCAAAGATGCATACTACTTAAGGAGTTCTTGCTCACTGATTTTTCTAATTTCCTTTGAATTTCCTGCATCTTTCTTCCCTGGCCCTGTGACTTTAATTCGGTATTATGATCAGAATTCACTTAAAATAAGCTCCCTTAGCCTCATTCTTCTAAATGTCCTGTGTCTTAAAATGTTTTACATTGCTCTACCCTTTACTGATTCCAAATATCCATCCATCCATCTGCTTATTCAACTACTCAATGATGTAATCATTTAGTCATTTAACCAGAAAATATTGATTGTGCATCTTCTACATTATTGCCTCAAGGGGTTGTCAGGGTAAAATGAGATAATGCACAGACAATATCTGGCAAACAGAATACACTGAACACAGGGCCCAGGGATGGCCCACCTACTTGGGCCAGTATACTGTCTTCTGTAGTATACTGTATATTTATAAATGTCCTATACTTTTGTTTCTATATTAAGCTGATAGCTTACATGTGACATATAAGGAGACAGGTGTGTAGTGATATCTCATTGAGATTTTAATTTCACCTAAAGGCTAATGCTGTTGAAGATCTTTTCATGTGCTTATTGCTATCCGTATATCTTCTCAGTGAAGTATCTCTTTGTATCTTTTTCACATTTTCTAATTGGATTGTTTGGTTTTCACTGTTGGGTTTTGAAAGTTCTTCATCTATTCCAGATACTAATCCTTCGTTGGCTGTGTGGTTTATAACTATTTTCTTTGAGTCTGTAGCTTGTTTTTTCATCCCCCTAACAGAGTTTTTCACAGAGCAAAAGGTTTAGTTTTGATTAGTTTTAATTAAATATAATTTATCTATTTTTTTCTTTAATGGATTTTGTTTTTGGTGTTGAGTCTAAGAACTCTTTGCTTAGCCCTACACCCTGAAGATTCTCTCCTATGTCTTTTTCTAAAAGTTGTAAATTTTTATTTTTTGCACTTAAGTCAATTATCTATCTTGAACTAATTCTTCTGTAAAGAATGAGAGTTAGGTTGACATTGAATTTCTGCCCACGAGTGCCCAATTGCCCCAGCACCATTTGTTGAAAATGCTGTTTTTTTCCTTCATTAAATTGCTTTTGCACCTTTGTCAAAAATCAATCGGGCATATTTGCATGGGTCTGTTTCTGGGTTTTTTAGTCTGTTCCATGGATCTATGTGTCTATCCCTTTGATAATACCATTGCAGTCTTAATTATTGTACTTATATGATAAGTCTTAAAATCAGGTAGATAATTCTTCCCCCTTTATTCTTCTTTTTAAAATTTGGCTTATGTATTTTAATTCCTATGCCTTTTCATATAAATTTTAGAAACACTCTTGTCTCTATCTGCAAAACTCTTGCTGGGATTGTCATAGGAATTGCATTAAACCTGTATATCAATTTGGAAAGAAATGATATCTTCACTATGTCAATTCTTTCAATGCATAAATATAGTATGTTTCTTTAATTATGTCTTCTTTGATTTCTTTCATCAGCATTTTGTATTTCTTAACACATAGTCCTGTATACCTAAATATGTCCTTTTTTGATGGATTATAAATGGTATTATATTTTTTATTTTGTTGTTCATTGCTAATATATAGAAATACAATTGATTTTTTGTGTGTGTGCTCTTATGTACCTTGCAACCTTGCTAAATTAACTCATAAGTTCTAGTAGGGTCTTTGTTTTTCTTTTTTTCTTCTTCTTTTCTTCTTTTTTTTTTTGCCTTAATGAAGATTTCTTTGGGTTTATACTGTTTGGGGTTAACTCAGCTTCTTGATTCTCTAGGTTGTATCTTTTCCCCAATTTTGGAAGTTTTCAACCATTATGACTAGTACTTTTTCAGTCCCAAACTCTTTCTCCTCTCCTAGTAGCATCCTAATAACACAAATGTTAGATCTTCTGGTATAGTCCCACATGTATCTGAGGCTCTGGTTTTCTTTTTGGTTTCCAATCCTTTATATCTTTGTTCTTTGTAAGTTAATTTCTTTCATTTTCTAAAAAGAGAAGTATATTAAAAAGTCAAAATGTAAAATATTCCAAATGCTTTCTGATGAATGAGATTAGTAAGCACTGCCCTTTAGCCCAGGGTGTCTGTGAATTTCAGCCCAGGACATCAGCCCTACCATAGACCAATAA
The DNA here is from genome assembly GCA_963574885.1 of Lepilemur ruficaudatus. NCBI lineage: Eukaryota > Metazoa > Chordata > Mammalia > Primates > Lepilemuridae > Lepilemur > Lepilemur ruficaudatus. Next base: position 70,809 of record CAUYRT010083276.1, read on the forward strand.
GTAGGATGGGTTTGGAAGCAGCTGGTACAGTGAGGGCCCAGGTGCCTCAGAGAAAAATAATAATACATTCATTGTCTCATTTAACCCACACAACAGAGGAGGTACTATTATTATTACCATCTTACAAATTAAGAAAATGAGGCTTCAAGACAGGCAAAGTAACTTGCTAAAATAACACAGCCAAATAGTGGCAAGCTGGGATTGAAACCATGTGGCACCTATGACATTGTGCCTCAGGTCTCCAAGTAGAGAATGCATCATTCATTCACTCAGGGCCTCAGCTATTGCTCACTGAAACCCCTTGCTGGGATGCTAGGGTAAGTCTATTCCTGGACAATATGGAGTTCTCTGACAGCTAATTTTGTCTTAAGAACTCAAGATCCTTGCCAAACCTCCCTTGGACTTCACTGCAGTCTAGGATACTTCACCCAACATTCCCTCCATCTCTCCTTCACCTGGGGTCGGGCATGCATCATCGATCATGGCTCTCCCAGCCTTTCCCAGCTTCCTCCCCCATTTTCTCCAACACAGGCATTTTCCCTAAGAATAATCCTTGCATGTTCAATCTCTTCTTGGCATCTGTTTCCTGAAAGACCCAACTAACACAATCAGGTAATTTGACTTAAGAGCCCAAGCTATTGACCACCACTTCATATACATATGTGGTAAAAAGAAATAAGCATTTCTGTAGGATTACTTGACATTCCACTAGAAAGAACAAATAAAATACGTGGGAAAATTTTTTAATAATTTCTTACATGGAATGCAAATGTAAATTGTCATTATTTAAAGTTCACACGGCATGGTTTGCCTTGGGCTCTGCCTGTGCTCAGCCACTGGCCTAGGCGTGGGTCAGTTCTAATTTATCATTTGATCTAATGATTGCTTTCTTGTGAGAAGTGCAGACTTATCACTTTAATTTTTACAATATTTAGCACAGCACATGATTTATCAGGCATGTTGGTGACATTACAACTCTATGTTGTTTTTTATCCACATAACTTGGGATTTGGCAACAACTTTGCAAAAATTGATGTAATTTGCACCCCAGCAATTATCCCATTCATCACCATCCCAATTTTCTAAATTGTGTTTAAACAAGGGTGTGGTGAGTTCGTGGAGAACTGATGATAAACTACACAACCTGTTCTACCTGTTCCATATCAGTGGTAATTGAAAGCTCACCTGTTATCATTGTGGCCTCCTCAGCTGAGAAGCGAGAGACTGAGTGTGAGAAGCTCTTGTTCATTTGGGCCACACAGCCTGATTTGAATGAATCACTTAGCTATTCACAATAAAGAATGTAAAATGATTCTGTTGCTGTTAAACAGACCCCTGACATTGAAATAATGTCACTATAAGTTCCAGTTTACCAAAATGTCAAGAACATTAAATAGGATATTTCAAAGTATGTTTGGAACAAGAAGAAAAACATGAAAAGGTAAGCTGACTACTCGAAGTAGATGGTACACTGTTATTGTGTGACAAAAGCAAGTAAAAGTTCTCCATTTCTATGTGCTTTCATCTTTGCCATCAAAAAGCATTAAACAAGAAAATATGGAAAATAAAAACCCAGCATAAAAGAGAGAACTAAAGCCAGGTAAGTGAGCAGATGATAAGAAAGCATGTGACAATTATGTGAGCTCAAGTCTGGATGAATTGCATTCCAAGGGAGTAATAATCATGGCAAGCATCGATGATCAGATGCAAGGCACTGTTTGAAGTACCTGATGTGTGTGTGTGTATATACATATCTAACATCTAAGTCAATGTTCGCAAACACCTAGAAAGTGGATGCCATTATTATCCCTGTTCTTCAGATGGGAATACTGAGGCCCAGGGAAGTTAAAAAGCTTGCCCGTGGCAGAGCTGGGATTTGAGCCCAGACAGTCAGTGTACAGCTACAGAACAGCAGCACTGTTATTGCTCAGAAGTATGATAGAAACGTGGAATCACAGGCCTATGGAAATAGAATCTTGCATTTTAATAAGACCTCCAGGGGTTTCTTACATACTGCAGTTTTGAGAAGCACTGCTTCGGAGCCCATATGCTGACTCTCCATCACACTACAGAACGAATGCGTGTGAATGAAGGTCCCTGTGCAGAACCTTTTAGGAGTCACTAAGTACGAGAGGGGTAGAAGGAAAGTGGTGATAGACAAAAAAACATGATTTTCAAAAAGTTTCCCTCATATTTGAGGGAGGAGGAATCAAAAGGCTAAAAATCAGTGTAAGTGATATAAACTCGTGGCACATTCTAGATTAGAAAGCTCAGAATCAATCACAAAGAACCAGTGTGGGTTCAATAAGAAAATGTCCTATCAAATTAACACTATTTCCTTTTTAGACTGACATATGTATTAGGAAAATACCCAGTTATACTATACATGAATGTCAGTAGCAAGAATGAAATTTAGTAAAGTCTTTCATGATATGCCTGTGAATAACATGGACACAGAGGGAGAAGTGGTAGCTATTTAAATAACTATATCCAAAGGAGGCTGATTAATATATGGCTGCAAATAAGCAAAAAGGTTCTATTCTTTTATTCATTCAAAAATGTTAATTGAGCACTCCCTACAATCCAAGTACACTTCTAGGTGCTGGGGATGCAGTGATGAACGAGACAATATTCTGTTCTCAGGAAACTTAGCAACTAAACAAATAAAGGTAATTACAGACATTAAATAAAAATAAGCATGCACATTATCTAGAGTGCCAAGGGAAGCCTTTCTGAGTTGTTGACCTGAGACCCAATTATTACAACAGGAGCAGCCATGAGGGGATCTGATACAAGAGTATCTAGACCAAGGAACTAGCCAGTATTTGAAGACCTGGGGCTGGGCTGAGCGTGCTGTGCTGGCGGGACAGTAAAGACGCAGATGAAGGCCGGGAGGCCAGGTCAGCGCAGTCTTGAAGGCCATAGCGTGTGCAAGGGAATTCACAGAGGATTTTAATTTGGATCATGATGTGACCTGATTTGTGAGTTTAAAGGATCATAGACTGCCATGTGGAAAAATGGATTATAATGGGGGAAAAGGCAAGACTCTGGGCTTGATTCCGTTCTAATCATTTTTATCAAAAATTTAGATGAGCATTCTGCAGGGATATAGGATTTAATGATTAAATTTGTACATAAAGCTTAGCTAAGGTCTTACACGGTAGATTTAGGATTCATAATAAAATGAGCAGTCTATGGATTTTGACAAATGCGGAATGTCATGCATTCACCATTGCAGCGTCATACAGAACAGTTTCACCATCCTAAAAATCTCCCATGTCACCTGCTTATCACTCCCCTCTTTGTTTCTGGCAGCCACTGATCTCTTTACTATCTCTGCATGTTTGTCTCTTCCAGATGTCATGTAATTGGAATCATACCGTATGTAGCCTTCTCTGGCTGGCTTCTTTCACGTAACAATATCACTTATGCTCCCTCCTTGTCTTTTTATGGCTTGAGAGCTCATTTCTTTTGACCACTGAATAAGATTCCATTGTATGGATGTATTAATACTAGTTGGTTTATCCAACCATATGTATTTTTTTTCTTTATTGAAGTATACTTTACATATCATGACTTTACTCCATTTTAAGTGTACAATTAAATGATTATTAGTGAATTTACCAAGTTGTACAGTTATTCACATAAATCAGTTTTAGAGGATTTCCTTCCCCCTATTGAGATCCCTAATCCCCTTCCCCAACTACTTTTCAAGCATGCCCCTCCCTTCCACAGTGCCCACCACATTGCTTAGACATGGGTCTACCTGCCATCCCTTGAATCCCTAGTGAACACCACCACCATTTGAGCCCCATAGTGTTAATCAGTCAGTACCAATTTGATGGCGAGTACACGTGGGGTCCATTCTTCCAGTCTGGCATCACCTCACTTTGAATAATGGGCTTAAGCTTAATCCAAGATAACATAAGTGGTGATAACTCACTGTCGTTTCTTAAAATTGGGTAATATTCCATGGTAAACAAATACCAAATTTTAATAATACACTCATGAATTGACGGGCACTTGGGTTGTTTCCACAACCTAGCAATAGTGAATTCTGCTGCCATAAACATTCGGGTACAGATGTCTTTATAACAGAATGTCTTATGTTCTTTTGGATAGATACCCAATAATGCTATTGCTGGATCGAATGGTAATTCCATTTTTAGCTCTTTGAGGAATCTCCAAATTCTTTTCCACAAAGGTTGCACCAATTTGCAGTCCCACCAACAATTTAAGAGTGTTCCTGTCTCTCCACATCCTCGCCAGCATTTGTTGTTTTGGAATTTTTTGATAGAGGCCAATCTCACTGGGGTTAGGTGGTATCTCATTGTGGTTTTGATTTGCATTTCTCTAATGATTA